>JAQFXM010001086.1:0-36476 GCA_034693345.1 Entomobrya multifasciata | reverse complement strand
GATTGGACAGTACGGGACCCGTGCGATACCACCGAGAAACTGGTATTTATAGTCCAACATCCCCCAGAAAGAACAACATGAATAAACCAACTTAATTATCTGCGTAGCTTAAAATGAATCTTAAAGTACTGGGTTTTTTGTAAGATGGTTGGGTTACTAAAGTTATATTGGTCCATCACACACAACCGGATCCATATTACGCTTATTTTAACTAACCTGAAATTCTTGTACCACGCGACCATCTTACAGCATTTTAAAATCCATTTATGCTACGCATCCTTCATTTTCTTGCGTAATAGTAATAACCTTCGTCATATAAAAATATGTACGTTATTGTAGTGTTTTCCGGCATGTCTTTGCAAGCGCTTGGGTAAAACTGCACGAATGTAACCTTTTGCCCGTAAAATATATGTACCTGCTGGACATAATGACCATCATAAAATTGAATGGACCGTGAAACCCAAAAGAAAAGGCTATCTGTCTTAAAGAAGAATACGTAGTTTTTATTTGCGAGTAACAATCGTCCATGTATAAAAAGCCATCGTAATAATATCAGGCGATCAGGACATCATCGTATTATTGTGTTAGAGTAAACTATGCAGCCCAATGAGAAAATAACTTTCTTGTGTATGTACATATATGTACGTACCATATAGTCTGTGATATGATGTCGGCGGTAGTGTAGTGGTGGCGGTAGCACTACTTTTGAGAACAAAAGCACGTCGTTTGGATACACACATTCACATTACGATGATCATCACTCTCGCCATTCATTTTTCTATTACTTTTGCATTCCACAAGGCTTATGGAGCATGCAGTGAGTGAGAAGAAGCATACTTTTTTGTTTCCCAAAAACTTCAAAAGAAAGAAGGTCTCAAGAAGAGAAGAACAAAAGAATGAAGTTGCTGCTTATTATTAGGAAATGTCCGCCTTTTCCCGGGGCCAAAATGCTATCATCGTCAAAAGTAGTTTTTTGTTGCTTTATATATGACGAACTATGAAGTAGTATGCCTTTAAAAAATTATAGCATGTAGACATGGTCCAAGCGAAAGGGCGCAGTGAAATAATGTAATATAGCTATAAAGCGATTGTAGTTTTGCCAAGCTTCACTCTTTTTTTGGCCATATCGGCTTTCTGCTCTTCTCGTTTGTGACTTGACTTGAACACAGACAAGAAGAACTTGGCGATATGGACTTGCTTTTGTATAGCTTGCAGTATGCAGATGCAGATTATTGCCTAAACTTCTTGTCAGGTTTTCTCCACACACTTTTTACGACTTTTTCACAGCCACATTTATGGCATATCTTCTTCTATAATGAAAAACGCAATGGTTGAACTTGATTCTAAGCTTGCCTGTCTGTCTACTTAAAACAACGGATTTCAAGAAGAAGAGAAAAAAACGAAGACAACATTTTTTACACTAAACACGTTAGTCGGTTCTCTTAGAAATTGCTTTTTGGCATTGCCTTTAGTGTGTGATTCTAAAGGGAAAGTACCAAGATTTTTTTTGTCATGCGTACCATGTAGATAGGTATTGATAGTACCACTTGGGTCGGGTAGAATAGCAGTAATATTGTGTACAAAGAGTCCCGTGGTGCCATTTTTCAACAAAGATAATGGATGACATGCACAACAAGTCATGATAGAGAGCAGAAAATTTGTGATTCAATTCCAATTTTTTATACTACTCACATATGCTTTGCCGCTATATGCCTTTTAAATCTTTTGCTTGTGACACTACATCCTAGAAAAAAATGCAGTCAACTTTGCTGTTAAAGGTACTGAAGTGTGTGTAAGCCATAACCGAAAACTACTTGAGACTAGGTAGGGATAGAACACAGTTTGGAAAAAGCTATCGCGCTTTAGCACATTCACGAACGACCGTTCACCAAAAAGAGAAGAGTTATGGGTTTAGCCCTTAAAACTTTATTGGTTCTATAAAGCATATTTACTTATCCATAAACAGGGTTTCACAACAAAACAATGGATGGTGAAGGTAGAAATATAATAGTATGCAATCGTGCAAGAGAAGTCTAGTTGGTATTCATGGATGGAAAGCTATGAAAAAAATCTGCCCGGTTTAGTAAGATTTTTTTCTCAATGAAGCTCTTATATAATAAGAATAACAAATACGTATGTATGAACTAGTCGACTGGTCACAATTTTGTGCAAGATCCATTTGTAGTGTAGAGATTCTTTAGGTAGTAACGATCATAAATATACATGAATTTGAAACTTTCGGTTTTTAAACAAATTGTTATAGTCTTGCACGCTGTATTTCAATTTCATTATTGGTCTGACCTGACTGGGTGTTGTCTTGCTTTTTATGAAAAATGTAAGGTTACGAACGGAGTTGTAATAAGCTTGTTAGGAGTTGGTACTTCCCCCAAAATGTACATTATTCATACATATGTTCAAAGAAAATACCAGAAGCTATAAAGTTAACAAGGGTTTATATGTGTTAACCAAATTTGATTACGTGCATTACTGCATAGTGCACAAATAAACTATTTACATATAATATAATGGCAAGCATAGTCATGTATTTTATTAAACTAGCATGAGAGAAACTAGTGAGCATGATCACATTCCTATTTCATATTTAGTATTGGGAACCCTCTAATTCTGTAATATTCAATTTTTCCCTTAAAAAGTACACTACCTATATGTCCATTTTTGTATGGGTTTAAAAAATCGGATTTAACCTTCCATGTGACAATGTAATAATGCAATTTAACAATATTTATGTAGGAAAGCCTCCGAACACAAGTCCAATTAAATAAGATTGCGTAAAAGGAAGTACCTAGTTCTTAAATTTTGGACATCCCTGACATTTGCCATGTTTTGCTTGAAACAGTAGCGTTTCCGTTAACAAGAGCGCTAGAGAAAAAAGGAGGAAAGTAACGGAGGAGCATGGCGATATTACTATTACAATGATTAACTGTTCGGAGAGCAGTGACGATAATGTGAAGGGTGGCGTGCCGAGTCATGGGGAGTCTACGAGCTGTCATACAGTAGAAGTTCGCAGCATGCTATCTAGTTCTTCCATACTTACTTCAGTTCAGTTTCTCTGTCTCACCGAAAAAATAATAATAGCAATAGCTAAAGCTTCATCTCTGACGACGTTGTTCACTTTTTTGTTCAAGTTGAGTGAGTACTGCGCATGGTGGTGGTATAACTAGTCAACTGGCAAAATTTTGACAGTCAAACAAGACGAAAACTAGTTAAGACTGTTACTATTCCCAATTTCCCTGTTTTACTGTATTTTTTGTTGTCCTCCGGAATTAATAGAGAAAGACACAAGACAAGATTGCATTCAAAAATACTCATATAATTTTTTTTCACGTTCATTCTTCAACCATTTTGCTATACTGCTCACTCATCACCAGAAAATTGTTATTTTTTTAAGACACACAAAATACGGTTGGAAACAGCAGAGAACAAAACTACTCCACTTTTCCGGGTATCTTCTGCTCTTTTTTCATTAGATGTAACAATACAATGACACTAGAGCTTTGATGTGTTTCTCTCTCATTTTCTCCCCATTTTTATTCTCTGAGACTATCTGGAGTAGACACTTCGATGGAGGACGACGCGTGGCGACAAACGAGCATATATGCATTGCAGTAGAAGAGTAGTGTGTGGATTGTATTTGTAGATGTTGTGGAAGGAAGCAGGATGACTGTGACTAGTAGTAGTACTCCGTTTTTTGTAGTGTTTAGATTTTATGTTATTGTACTTGAGTAAAAATTGTACAGCATGAAGCACGACTACCATTACTGTTTCATTCCTGAATTTATATAATAGCAGAAGAGAGAAAAAATATATATGTACATAATATGTAGGTATATTGGTACTGCTATTTAGGTATATACATATGCTTTTATAGTCGGTTGACGGGACTGGATTCTCCTTCAGGCGTAAAAGAAAAAAAGCTAAAGGCAAAAAAGAATAAATGATGCTACAAAACCCACCAGCATGCTTGTGTAGTGTGTGTGTAGTAGTAGAACACACATACATAATACATACATAATCATGCTTCACATGCATGAAAGCTTTTTCTGCTCCTATTTCATTTTTTTCTGTTTACGACTATTTCCTTTTCTCTCTTGCTCGTCCTCTTTTCGCCTCTGCCTGATTGATTTTTGGTGAGCTGACTTTGTTTACTCTGCTGGAATATCAGCCACACAAGTACTGAGAGAGCAGAGCAGACAAAGGTTTCCACAATACTCAGACTTTCAGCAAATAATAGTGCTTTCACACTGGCTTTGTTTTTACTTGTTAAATTGGTTTGCTTTTGTAGGTTTTCTGGGAAAGGAAAGAAAGTACATTATATTCCCAATGCGCGATATTTTTCTAGTGAAAGTCGTCACGTTGAAGAGCCGTATAAAATTGATGCAAATGGAATCATTGATGGCATCGTCTTTTGTTCGTATGGATGTCGATGTTATTTGTAAAATTCAAGTAGACATAAGACACAATCATAAAAGACACACAGTTTTTTTTCTCGACTGTTTCAACGTATTTTTTATTGATTTAACTCAAAATATTATTTCTTTCTTTAGAATTTGGACACGTGCCAAAATTTGGTTTGCAAAAATCAAATCTTTAATTCATTGGCATGCATGTCAGCTGTTTTATAATTCAGTTGACCTTAAACGAATCGATATCCATAATTGCCATTTTATAGTCAGTCAGCTACCAAATATTTTTTACTCTGTAGCCTGTACTGCGGCAATCGATAGACATTTCCATTTTGCTGTTTTTTATGAATCACCTTGATTGACTCTCGTGAATAGAAATAGCTTGTAAGTAAATAGGGAAAAGTGGTGCAAACGAACACTCTTGTTTTTCGTCATAAAGCTCACATGGCAAAAGAGCTGTTTGCTTGATTCCATGCAAAAAAATCACAATAAAAAGCAATGCATACCAAGCAATTACCCTGGTGGCTTACCTTGAGGTTATATTTTGAATACATCGGAGAAGTTTTACTTCTGAGCTGAGATCGTGTGAAAAGATTTCAATTCTCTGCATTTTAAAAATGTCACTTGAAATAAAAAGGATCACGATCTTTCCTTTTTTACGCTTTGCAGCTTTTTTATATTTTCATTTCGTGAAGAGATACAGAATACAGCAAAATGCCAACCAGTTTACAGCTTTTCCATTCCTTTTTTTATGTCGGTATATTTACATTGGTATTCCGTTTGAGATTTATTTTGCTCTCATTTCCCGAATGCTATCACTTCTATGCTTCCATAAAAACTCGCATACCTACATTTATTATCAATTCGCATATACATAAGAACAGCAGGGTTCTCTAGTTTTTGAACTTTAAAAGGTATTAGTGTGTTTGTTTTATGTGGAAGTGTTTTCAAATGCGTTTTATTTATTTCGAGTGCAACCTATTTAGGAATTGATAAAATATTGCCCTCATTTCCGAATGATGCACATGTGCAGATATGAGTAAAACCGTAAAATACGACCCTTCGTCTGTGAAATTCTTCTGGGAAATCACCCACAGATTTATTTCTTCTGAAAAGGATCAGCATCTTTTTCATCGACACTTTTGCGACATTTCTCTCATTAGTTTTAATATTCAAGACGTATTTCTACATACTCACAAGACATAACGGTATAACATTACATTAAAGTATAATAAATTATAGTCGTTATATATTACATCTCAAGTAACGTAACGTAATACAAGCACATGTCATGTACATGTGCATGTATTTATAGACTTACTTATATGTACCATTCGTTAACCTTTTACAACTTTAAATTCCATCTTTGGGTTACGTGTGAAACTGGTGGTATAAAAAGTTGGACTAAAAATGCTCATTATTTCGCTAAAACTTTAGTTTTCTTTTTAGATTCTCTAGATGCTTTACGTATATTTCTTCTTATTCGTTAACATTATGACGAATACACATATCTGTACACATATGTGTGTACGTATATGTACATGCGAAAAAGAGGAAAAGTTGTATATCACATTATCGATCCGTTTCCATTGCCAGTATAATATCTCGCTTTTTTACTTTTCCTTTGCTGTCAACTCAGAGAAAGGACAAGCAGGGTAAAAGAGACATAACGAGCTAAAAAATTCATCAAGGAAGTCAAAACAAAAAGTCTACCACAGCGATAGTAAAAAAACACTTCCAATTTGAACTTTCATTTATTCATTTTATTGTGGCAACAAACACATTGGGTAACTCTACGCGTCATACGGTGGTCTATATGTTTAAAATTGTAGTACATTTTACTTGGTTAACCTTTTCATACAATATTACACGCACGAGCTTCTTATTTTATTATTTTCACTAGAATAAAAAGTTCAAGTAATGAATGAACCTACAATATGTGTTTTATCACACAAGTGCTTACCTTGGTTTCACTTCGTCTAAGAATTAAAAAAGGGTATGTGGATTTTCTCTTCACTCATCGTCAAGCAAGGTATTTTATAAGTAGTTTATATTTTGTTTCACTGGAATTATTTGCTCTACTCAAATGCGTCATCATCACAAGAGATATTCTCGCCTTCTTATTTTCGAGAAACCCAATCATGTCTACCTTTCCGAAAAATAAACGACGTTGTTTGTTTCATTGCAAACTTTCCCCCTGAGAAATCATCTTTTGCAGTTTTACCTTTTTCTACATAGTCAACACGTAATTATTATTACGCTTATAACCAGCTAATGCATTTTTATCATATTTCACCCAATTTGATACCAGAGCATAAAACCTCTTTCAGGGACGCTACTTTTACGTACAACTTAAAACTTTCCCCTTTTACATAAAATGTTGCGAAAATGTTGCTTTTGCGAAATGATCCTACGCAAAAAATATTAATGAACGGTTAATCTCACGTTGATGGTGGAGTGGCAAGGGTGATAATATTCTATGCCTCAAGATAAAAATAGGATATGGCATAATGGTGATTATGATGAGGACTAATGAATGTCAATGTGTAGTAATAATAAATGATATTGATATTGTCTCTTAGTATTTGTCTTCATAACATTTTATATATAATATTTGATATCCAAGAATATGACTCATTTGAGCGTTTTATTTGAACAGGTGTTATCAGAAACACGGAGCCTTTGGACTACGACAAAAGCCACAACCACATCCTTTCAATCGTGGCCTATGACTGTGGCATGAAGCGGTCCTCACCAGTTATGGTTACAATTCGAGTCAGCCGTGTTTGCAAGCTTGGATGGAAAGGTATAGTATTGAGTTACATTTAATGTTACACTATTTTCCCTTATTAGATCTTTTAAAGACCTGCTAACTACTACCTTACCTTTCCTCAGAAAATAATTTACTTTCATCAAAGATAACGAAAAATCCTAACTACTTTTCTCTAGTATTCTTAATGCTTAACTTGTTTAACTTTTTTCTACAATTTCATCCCCACGAAAATTCGCGCACTTTCATGTTTTCTTTTGATTTCCTTGGCTTCTTTGTTACTTCAATTATGAGTAAAATCGGTTTTTGTTTCACAACTTATCAAGTTGTACATATTGTTATATTCGTACAAGAAAAAACTTTAGGTCATATAATCAACTTTAAGAAGTGTAATCTTGTATTCATTTGTTCATGTTTTTTTTCTAAAATGCTGTATTTACAACAAAAGGAGAAATATTCCAGCTAGAAAGCTTCATTGAACAATGAACCATTGAATCTCTCGGTTTTCTGGATAGCCTGGGCAGAATTTTTCCCATGTTCTTTAATGCATGTCCTTCAGTCCAATTGTACTCTTGTTAGCGTTTTGTTTGTGATATATAACGTTCCAGTTGGCAAAAATAAAAATAAAATAATCTTTATCCAGGAGTGTGTGTATATTGCACAACTTTTAGCAACTTATGATGTTTCTATTGTTTTCACTAATGAAGAAAGTTTATCCTTTTGCAGAAAATTTTGTTAACAGTTTATTCCTCTACTTTTCTCTCTCCATCGCATCCAACAAATCCAGCCGGTTTACGATTTTGCCACGCTGGGTTGGTTGGCTATACATTTTCTTTTGCAAGCTGTACACATTTGTAGGATAAATTGCTGATAATTCTCGAGCAAATGGGAACATGTAATTTATTGTATGTACCCATATTGCATGTAGTTTTCAATTTTTGCTTTATACTTTTTGTTTCCACTAACGAGCATTCCATTGTAGCGAAGAAGTGAGAAGGTGTCTTGAGCATTCAACCTATAGATCACGAATTCTTTTCCAGGTCATCCGTGACTAGACGCTTTTTTGTACCCAGCTATATAGGTATTTATACACATCGTTGTTTTGTAAATAGCTCGAGATGCACGATGCACCTATTCCTGAGCCATTCATTTGCAAAGCCTCGTTCCTTTCCCTCGATTTAATTCAGTTTTAAGGAGACATTAATCAGAGAGAAAATGACATATTAATTGAGTACCTTGCTAATTACATTACCTTGGACAGTAAAATACTTAGCAGAAAAGTTGACGAGTTTGCACCCTATAGAAAAGCTAATCAAAAACGAATTAGTAATTAAAACGCTTTCAAACTGTTCCATCCTATAATCAACTTTGTGAATTACATTTAAAAGAAAAAGCCAGAAGTTTCCTATTACCGTTGTTATGATGTGATATGAAACTTGCCAACGTGTGTGGCAAAGAAACTAAAAGTTCCGTATGACAGCTTGTGCTTCCCTGCTTTCCCCCTCCCTGTTTTTTATGAGCTTTGTAGCTGTATAAAATGCAATTTTCAACTATCAGAGCACTATTCACACACCACTAACAATTGATTCTCAGAAAGAAAATTTTCTCTAGAGCCCCTTCATACGGTCCAAGAGAACTTTCACTGCCCAAAACATTAGTAATGATGACGTGGCAGCAGTGTATAGCAAGCTAGACGTGTAGTGTCTTTTCCTATCCATCGTATTAATTTGATTGTATTGCTGCGCTTTACTCCGTTACTAACAATGAGCGAAAAGGAAGAAGAAGTATCTAATTTAAAATGAAACAAGTGGGGTGGAATGAATAAAAGTACACCCACTACTGCACATACTACATGTTTTTCTACATACATATGCATGCCCGTCATGTTTATGGATAAAAGTACATACATTTGGTATATTATATCTAAGATTCCCACAGAGAGAAAGTCAGAAAATGCTCATTTATTCCTCGTTTCTGTCTATAAATACGTGTTTCGCGTACGCTACTTATTTTTCAACTAGCAAAACACAAAGAACGGCACATCATTGAGGTATATGGTAGAGCGTACAAATAGCTATTTTTTGAGAAAAACCAATGACTCTGTGTATATGTATGTGTGTGCGTATATATATGAGCCATTAATTTGTTGTGACGGAGTAATGGAAAGTCTCTGGAATTTCTGATGATGCTCATGATGAACATCGTTGCTAAACACTCTCAGGAAAAAAAAGAAAATCCTTGAGATCTTGGGCCTGGTCAAATGTACAAAGTACAAGGAAAAACCTTTCGTTGATATAATATTATCATATGTACCGTATAAATACTTGGATACATACATTTTATAATTGTACTACTTGAAGAAGATGATACGAGAGTGAAAAAGTAGGCAATACTGTTGTATTGTTATATACTATTGTAAGATTGGAAAGTGTTGGAAAAAAGACCAAGCTTATCTTTTGCTAGAGTTTTCTCCCTAAATGTAATAGTTGAAGTCAAGACCAAAAAATGGTCAATGCTCAAAACAGTTGCGCGTTGCTTTGAACTACTAACATTTTTGAGGTTTAGTCAGAAAAAAAAGGTTAGAACAAATGGCCCGTGTTGTCGGGACATCGTCCTTGGCATTTCCTTTCGTTTCTCAGCTAAATTATACGTTCATGCTCTTCAAATGACCAACAACAAAAAAAGTTTATTTAATTGTGTACTTAAGCCCAAAGAGAGATTATAGAACTATCAAGCGCTTATCCGAAAAAAATGTATTTTATAGCGCATCCTTCCTTTGAAAGAAAAAAACTTTTGCTCCTAATGACAGGGAACACTTGAATGAGCTATTAGCTCTCTCGTTATATTTCGTATGAACTTTAAGTTAAAACTCATTTTTCAAGTTACAGAATCAGCCCAATTAATTTTTGTAGAAGGTTTTTAGTTTATTGTATTCTTTTTCCTGTGAAGGCAATGATGTAAATGCGTAGGTGTGTGCAAACTTTTGTGCATATACCTATAGCTTTTCATAATGAATGGTTATAATATACGTAAGCAAAGTAATTTGTAAGTGTACTTTTCTTTGAAATTTTGAAAAGTTTTGTATTTTTTGACCATTCATTATGACTGCATGGCTTTTTACACAAATAATCCGAGAACGAAATTATGAACGTAGTCAAAAAGCGCTACAATATGTACTCTCCCTTGACAAACTTTGTGTTTCGAGCTCGTCGTTCAGAAAACAAACTCAATTCGGTTATTTACTTGTTATGTATTTCGCGTTTTGTGTTCTTCAAGTCTTTATTATATTTACTATGCCATACAAAATTACATCTTGGGAATAAAAACTTTGAGTGGGAGAATGTCGTGCTTCTTTTTCTTCAAAATGTATAAACAATCGCATACTGTGTTGTGTGCGCCAGCCAAGACTTCTTAAAGCGACTACCACCACTGCTGCTGCAAACGAACCAACAAATAATCAGGAAAAAGTTTTCTTATGAAAGTTCTTTCATTATACATATAATACAAATATACTTATAGAAAAAGAGACATTGAGTGAGATATAAGTATATACACTCATATATAACTTGCCTTTGTCCACATAAGAAAATCCTCCATACTTTTCGTCTTGGAAAGCTATGTTGAATATAGTTGTCCAAACTTTTCTTGAGAGGGAGGCTTTTTGATGTTAAGTTTTTGATCTCACATCCACATACACATCGGGCGGCTTGATTAAATTAGGTTCTCAAAATGGTCAACAAGCAAGATGCTTGAGAGAGAGAAGTATTTTATTATCTAAACTTTACTCACTCGTCGTAATACATACTTTTTTAGAATTCTATAAAATTAGGAAATGAAATGAAATTCAAAGGAAAGACATGTGCACTCATGTGGACACAGAAATGGATGGATATACTTGAAAACTGAAAATGGTTAATTAAATACCTTTCAAAAATCTTTTTGCGCTTCTTTATACTCCAAACGTTTCTATGTTTTCTTAGCCTTGGAACTTATCACGGTAATCATCATTGATATCGAGCTCTTGGCGCTGATCACGATCGCACAAGAAAGGAAATAGTTTTTGTTGTTCAAGTTGTTGAACGAGCAGCCAACACGTATAGATTCTCAAGATATTATTGTAATGATTTTAAAGCTTGTAATAATCGCCTGTACCAAATTAAAATAAATTAACTCTCTCGAGCAGCAGAAACTACGATTTCCCACAGCATATTTATTTTTCTGTAGATACGCTCCCAGAATGAATTGAATTTCGAAGGAAAATTTTACTTTATTATTGCCCAAGCCTACTTATTATGCTTGTGTGACTCTGATTTGTTGTTGATGTTATCGTTAGTAGTTTTCTTTCGTTTCATATTATGCAATAATACTCAACCTTGAGAAAGTTAGGTACAACATTTGGAAATTGCATTTTCATCTGGAATTCTTCTGGGCAAGCTTTCCCTTTGCATGTTTGACTGTTGTATTTTATGTAAGCTTGTGTATGATGTAGACATTTTCACAAGTTTACAAAAACACTTTTTATCACTTCATATTTTGTTTCCTTAAGCTTCTCCATCTGAAAGCCTTTGAAATCATTTCGAATAGTTGTACAGTGTTTTGCGTGTAATATTTTGTTATGAAATGATAATGAGTTTTGGGAAGTAATAGTACTTTTATAAATTTTAATACTCACTTCGCATTAAATATTAACAGCAGATGTGGCAAGACAAATGTGAAAACTTATCCTATTTCTACTAAGCTACAGGCCGATAACAGCAGAATTTGTTTTTCCCTTAAAGTTACTGTATCACTCATGTGTACAGCGTACGGTTGCAATCTTCCCTTCTCTTCCTTTCCATACTACATTTAAAATTGCTTTCCTAAAGTAATAAAAACATGAAGGTGTTGTAGGTATAGTTTTATAGTATATGCCTAATGGCAGCATTCATATCGTATACCTCTTTATTTGGTTACCTATTACCACTTTTTCTATTCTACTCATGTCGGTCTGACTGCATGTCTACAAGATTGCATGAATCTTTAAAATATCATATTTCAAATTTACCCAAAAAAGAATTAAAGCTTAGCTATCCTTTAATTTTTATGTGGTCTCGCGTTTTTTATTGGATCGATCAGAAATAGCCAATGCTGCAACATTTTCTCTGCTACTTATATGTATCAGTTTACCCAACTATAGTGTGAGAAAAACACATTATTTGTGGGGTCTCTGGAATGATGATTAATGAGTATATGTGCTACTAAATTGTAGCTTTACTGCTCCAAACGATTACAACGTTCACAATTTCGAAACTTATTTTTACGTGCAACAAATATCGTGTGGATTATACACTTATCCCCATACATATGAAAACAAGCTTGAAATAACGTGTACACGTGTTGTAGTTCAAATCGAATAAAATTTTATGTATGCATGTATTTAATTTAAATACCAAATATAATACGTAGCTTTGCGTTTTCCGGTTGTACTAAATTTACTTTCGCTAAGCCTGCGGTTAGATGTTACATTTTATTCGTTTTGTCTCGAATTATCTCCACTATCGTGATCAAGGAAAGGTTATTTTTGTTTACAATATTAAAGCCGTACATTACCAAGGACTTTTCCTCATGCACACCATTCCTTTTTATCACAAATATGCTTCACTGAATGAAATGGTAAGCAATTTGTTCATTGTTGCATTGTTGGGCAAATGAAAAATACCCTTACCCTAGCTGGATATTTTATCATGTTGTCAAATAAAATTATACACTGTTACATTTATGTGTCTACTCGTGTTAAAAAAAACGTGTGTAAATTCTCAACTACGCATTTCCTGACTCATCTATGGAGAGAATAAACTCCGCAAATACTGGGAAAGTGTAATAAATAATATCGCTGTGGTTTTTGTGGATGAGAAAGCAGAAAAATATGTAATGACCTAATCAAGTAAAACTACACAGAAATATATGCATGAGAGCGCATTTGTAACTGGATTTTTTGTCGTTGTTGTGTAATATGACAGCTAAAATGAAAGGCCACCTACAGGCGCGTAAAGTGTGAGTCAGCATGTCATCAAGTTCCTCTCTAAACCCACTTTTACACGTAAAAGAAGATGTAAATGTGGCTGTGTATGTGTGGTTATTTTACATGCATTATATTGAGTCGTTACAACACAAAAAAGGTATTTTGTCCACCTAAATTTTATTTCACATTCTTTGTCGCTGAATGTGGCTTTAAAAGAGATTGGCCTACATTCCTCGTTTCCTTTCCCCACCAAAAATGAGAGCAGACTTCCCCCGTAAGATGATGAAACGGAAGAGAGGACGCGAAATGAATACAAAATTTTTACACCAACACGACGGTAAAAAAGATAACAAGATGCTGCTATTTAGTATTTCACTATGTTGCCCCTTTCCACATATACTTTTTACTTATCAAAAAACTAAAAACACAATATATAGTTACTAACCAGGCCTGTCTGTCTGCTTATTGTGGAACAGTAGTATTATGATACATACACCATACATATAACTTCGTCTTATAGTTTGGCCGACTAAAGATTCTTGGATGGCGAGGGTGATAAAGCACGGATTACGGAGAAGTGTCAAGGCATGTTTTGTATAACAACTTGATGAGCGTGATAATGAGGGCGATATCTTGTGCCAAAATTATACTTGTAATAAATATAAGGCAATATGAAAATACACCTACTTTTTAGGAGACATACACATATTTCATTATAGACACGTACGTATAAACAACCCATGACTTAAATAAATATCCAACTTTTACTATATGAAAAACACACCATTTTAATGTCCTTTATTTTCCTCATTTTACTTGAGAGATGAATGTGCTCTCTTGCATATTTACATGCATGGGAACAACAGTAATGTCCTATTCACATTTAGAAATACGGCAGATTTTATAGTTCATCTTTCTCTCTTTCAAAATAAAGTCACGAAGGAAGCTGGGTGAAAACTCCGGAGAGAGGCGCGCAGCACAAGTGGCACTTCCACTCAGCATCAGCTATTCGCTCACATTGATGATGATGATAACGGCCTATCTAGTTGAAGTTGAACGATGGCTTATAACATATGATAGTGATGACGATGATTATGACACTATGGTGTCATCACTTGTCGAAAGTGTTGTACCACAACACTAGTGATCATCATATAAAAAATGTGAAACGCTATTTTTATTTAGAACCGGAGCAGACAGACCTCTAAAACTGCTGAAAAGTAAGATGTGAGCTCAGCCGTTGTTGTATAACTATATACATTAAACTGTGGTGGAAGTGTTAGAAGAACATTTCCCTTGTAATCGATTCGTAAAGTTTGACTTGACTTTTTTTTCTTTACTTCCCATCTCTCTCTCCACTTATATCCATTGAAGCTGTTGGTTTGGAATGGTTTGTCATCGACAGACGACAACAGCCATCATGCGATCAAAACTGTTTTCATAATGCCATTTTGACGTTGTCGTTCTGTTATGTTTATGCCCTATTCCATCACCAACTTTTTAGAAAGGATGATATTGTTTGGTCGATCGCTTTAAGCATTCTGTAGATGATTTTTGGCGATAAATATGTGACTTGGTAAACAATGTGAAAAGCATATACTACCACACATACCATTCATCGTGATCATGATCATCATCAACATGAAGATGACTAACTGGTGACGGTTATTTAGAATGGAAGTATGGAGCTCAACTTATCACAGAAAAATGTGGTGCTTATATAAAATTCAGATGGAGTTTTGTGAGACAACTTGTGTAAGCGCCATCTTCTTCAAGGAAGACAGATACATAGATTGAGTTAGTGAATGGTGCGCATACCATTACACTTTTTATTACTCGTCCAAATGCCGCTTCTCTCTAGTTTTTACTACTCCGTTACTTACATACCAAACCACATCTACTTCCACCACATTATATATAGAAAAAAGTAGAAGCGAGAGACATAGAAAGCGAACTTCACTAGTTCATCTTCTTTTCTTCTCTTTTTGTGAAGGTACATATGTCCATTTGGAGTTGTTATTCGTTTTTGAGTAAACTCACAAATCGTAAAAGTGGAGGATCATGTTAGAAGTTAGAGGACAAGATGAGCTAAGAGACAGGTACATGTATAATATCTAGAAGGGAATAGGGAATGCGTTTATTCATATCACAGTTTCCGTTACAGTGGTAGAAATGTTGATGATCATGGTGGTGGCGCGCGGTGTGGTAATATGTAGGTAAGCTTTACGGTCCAAGATTTAACAGGATGATGTACACGAGAAATTTGTGGAGAACTGTCCCAGTTGACCGAGAATAAAACAGAAAAGTAAGGGACAACGCAATCGGTCCGTTGAGATGAAAAGACGAGAGAGAAAAGAGATTAGATTTAAGTACTATTATTTGCTCTACAAATACTCCTACATATTAAACTACAAGTCGCTCTATTTATTTTCTTCCGTATATTTTCCGGCATATGTACCTCTATAAACACTTTTGCATTGTGTTTTTCTATGTTAGTTGAATTAAGAAAGAAGAATAGATAGTACAGAAAAGATTGTCTCCTCCTGTCCTAGATAATTTAACTGAATTTGTTAGCAATAAAAACACGATTCACAAAAGCTATGGTTTGTTCGGTCGGATGTACTTACGAACTTTTCTTGAAATGCCTCAAAGCATTCAGCTGTACGGGATAACAAACATGTGACGACGCAGATACTGCATCTTTCTGAATTGATGTTCTGTCCTTGCCGTGTAGCTTTTGTGTCTTTTCATTAAAGATTTTATGCCCTCTTGAATGAAACATTTATCGGCTATTTTATCACCTCTTCTGTTTGTCTGCACTTTAACCCTTTTTTGGTATCATAAGTAATGAGATGTATATACATTCAACATTTCCAGTATAATCATTGTCTCTTTTCAACATATGAGTTGACTGATGAAATTAATGTCACCAGGAAGTAAAAAAAAAAGTTTTGCTGCTCACTTTGGTGCAAATTCAAGAGAAATGCTCAGAATATGGTAATAGGTCGAGCCTTGGAAGAAAAGAATAGAATACCAAGTTTTTATGTGTAAATGCTATGCCTAAATACGTTGTAAAGTTGAATGTATTGTCATTCGTCGCGTATTGTTAAGAATTTTTACACCCTTGTGTATATCTACGTACGTATGTATTTTGTTAATACAAAAAGTAGCTCAAAATTCACAATTAAGTTTGTATATAAATTCAATTCAATTTCCACCACCATCACAGCAACAAACGGTAGCGGTAATGGTAATATGGCATCAGTATGGGATCTTGTATAATGTTCAAATCTAATATCCATAAAAAAAGAAGCCAAGAAAAATAGAATGAGCATGATGATGAGAAGCGGATGTAAGTGGATGAATACTCTTTGTGCAGTGTGGTGTTTGAAAGATCTCGATTACACACTACTAACTTTTTTCTCCTATTTTTTCTCCCCGATACATGCAAGAATGACAATGAAATATTAAAAGTCAAAGAGATTCCACTCTCTTTATATATTTTCCTCCTTCACTCCACTTTTTTTGGAGAAATAACATAAACGTTGCTATTAATTCTACGTCCCTTCTGCTGCTTCAAAAAAAAAATTCTGTTGTCGCATTATTAAATGCATGCATGCGCTTAACATTTTTGTGTTAGTGATGTTCCAGCTCTCCCTCTTTCCCCTCTTGTCTATATTCAGCTTCCGTGCTGCTTGCTAGTCTTATGCATATTTTGTGAGGAAAAGAATTGCTGAAGAAGTATTGTTATACGTGACTTATCACTTGACTTCTGACTTATATTTTCCTTAAGGATTCTTATGCTGATTCGTTGATTTTTAAGCGTGTATTTTGAGACAATCCCAACACAAGCTTTTTTGTACAAAAAACGTGCTACATATGTATATATTAAACACACACATTTTCTACTACAAGACAGAGTAAAAGGATGAAATAAAATATCTAAAATGCCTCTGGATGAATACAATAAAACTGTTTGATTCAAGTTGTTTGCTGACATGCTTGAAATGTGTATAGGGAGGGATAGCCAAAGTCAGTATGATAATACGCCATACATATTCTCAAGAGAAGATCAATTCATTGTATTTCGGTTTCATGCTAGCTCTCTTTCTCCCAACTCAGCTCTTTCTACGCTTCTCTCGGCTGCATTAATTATCATATTTGATGCTTAGTTGCATAGATAAGTAGTACGTGAAATGTGTTCTACTGACTGAAAGTTCGCTTAAGTTGATTTCAAATCGAGTTCTCTACTTTTTTAGCTCATGTGTATTCATTCCATCTTTTTAGTTTATTCGTTCATGCTGTTATACCCTTTATTTTCAATAGTCATTCATGTGATAATAAATACCGAATGAGGCATGCATACAATGACAAAAATGAATTTTTCCTTCTGTAGAACTTACAAATGTTTTGTACTCTTTCCTCCTAACTATATAACCGTACTAACTACACCGACCGACCGACCACCCCCGCCGAAATCTAACCTTTTCCTTCGGCAGTCTCTTAAAGATAAACGGTAAAAACGTGTTTAAATTTATAGCTAAAAGTTTGTGCTCTCTATGATAATTTCAGGCATTCCAGAGAGGATTGATTATGCACCCGGCTCTTCAAGGCAAGAGTTATTTCCAGAGGCTTCTCTTGAACTTTGTGACATCCCCTGTGCAATCAACACGGTTGAGACGAAGCTTCAGCTTTCCACCAATCACATTGGCAAGGGTTGTGACCGGGATACTTACGGAGTTCACTCGCAAAGAAAGCTGTGCGGTAAGTACCAAATTTCACCGCCATCACTTTTCCAATACTATTACCATTAGTTCTTATTTCCGTTGTTTTCCAAAGACAATGCATACATGAACTAATGTAACTACATATATATATATCTGCATAAAACGTAATCCAAGTGGAGAAAGTAAATTTCTCTGTTTAACTCTCTCCACACAATTTATACTGCGCAACCCACTGCTTTCACGTGGAATAGTCAAGTGCTGGCAATACACACTTGAAAGAACTTCAAATTTTTCCGAGTTGAAAGCCAACAAGTCATATCGAGACTAAACTGAACTGAACCTTGGTAGCCTTGGTTGGTGGTAGAGCCATGATGGCCACACAGTTTTGGGTTTGAGTGAAAAAAGGAGAAAAGGAAGAGAAAAAACTCAACAAGAGAGTCTCCACTTTTTTACTTGTTATATTTGAACATTTTATATGGATTTTACTCTGGTAGTTTTCCATTGATTGAGCTCTATATTATAACGTGATTCTAATGGTCTGACGATATAGCACAGCTTAAAGCACAATAGACAGATTTCCTATACATGTATCTATGTACCTTACACACCATCCAACTAAAGAGCTTTACTAATGATAGGAATTTTCAGGCAAACTGCTTCTTGAAGATGCTGCCCCGGAGTATATAATATTACACAGCATTATAGTTTATATAGAAATAGCTATCATCTCATCAATTCTCATCATACTTTAGGCCTATAATACATATATAAAACCTTAGCTAGCCAAACTTCCACAAAAGCTTATAGAGCGAACAGAGTATGTAGGAAAAACTCCTTGGATGCACTACTGGGGAAAGTTTAAGTATTATCTGTTGTCTGAAGGGTAGGCAATATGCTTCTTCAAGTTTGCACATTTGCGCAGAACAGCCTAAATTCTCTTAATACCACTGTACCATCACCAGGATCATTTCTCTAACTCTAAATTGATTGTTCCAAGAAATACGGAGAAAGCAACGACTCATGCATTTGCATCACATTTTAAATAGGATTCACTGGATTCATCATTTACTATCTACCACAGCTTTGTATACTACGTGGTGAGAGGGGTCAACATAAAAAACCACTACCTTTTTTTCCGTCTTATTCCCATTATTGCATTCTTCAAATTCCTGCTTGCTAATAACAGCGTAGGGCAAAGGATAATACTTTTATGGTTCATTATTATCTTGAAGACTAAGGTAAAAAGGGGAAAAGAACGCAATATGCTGTTGCTTTGTAAGAAAGAGAAGGAAAATACGACAAATGACAAAAGCAGAAAAAAGAGTTGAGCTCAACATTCTACGAGCTCCATTTTTTCAGCATGGGGACATTTATCTGATGATGAAGGGATTATAAAAATAAGATCACTCTATTCATCTTAATGGTATGACTCGAGGCTCGAGTGATGATTTTGTCATGAACAGACACACACATACATACGTACACGTATACAGGATGCACAATGCACAATGGAATATCAAAATTTACTGTCTATATGGAGCGTCTGAAAGTCTCACAATGCCCTAGACTTAAAACCACTTGTCCGTGTATAATAACAAATTGCAGAGATTGTTCGTGTATACACAGTGGATTGGTTGGATTAAAAATTTGCATATCAAAAGGTAGGAAATTACATTAGCCAGACAACAAACGGTCCATGTGTGTAAAGCTACGGGATTCTTGTGTACTGAAGCATGTATAATAGTCAACTTTACATATTTCTTGAAAGTTGAAACGTAATTAACCATACTATTAGTCAATGAAATCATGTAGAGTACATCACAAAGCATAGCGAATCCATAAAAAAGCAAAAGTGAAATATAGCGTTCTAATGTTCAAGGCTTTGCTTTATTAGAAGCAAATTAAAATTTTCTGTGATGTATTTTTAGCCTGGTGCTGTAGAATTCCAATTTTAATAATATTAAAGTTTTTTTCTAAATTGAGGAAATGATTTAAAGTACAGGCTTATTTCTCTTTTATAATTTGATATGGTACGATTCAAAAGCGAGCGAATTGAATTCCTTTTAGGGCAGACAACTTAACAATGACTAATAAAACACAATGCACCACTTCCTTTTTTTGATACTCTTCGTTTCTGTAAATGCAATAAGTAAATTGTGAATATGCTTTACATATGTGCTAAGTGTATAACTCAACTCAAGTAAGTTCCAAGTTCCAGACTAGCATTAAATTCTCACTTTTTATTCATTTCGTCGGCATTTTTGACCATACGCCGAAGTAATTCTATTTATGGGATATATATTTTTGTGTATCACAATATAGCCGTGTAACTCACAAATGGTAAGAAATAAGTCAGGATATTGTTCATTTCCCCTGTCAGAAAGTAAAAAAGAGAAGCTCACAACAGCGTTTGCCAAACTTCATGTATTCAGTGTCATTTTATTTGGGAATTCATGTTATTGAAAATGGGAAAAAACTTTGTTGTACACAAGTTGTGCTAACTAAGCCATTAGATTCTGCGAAGGCTGATGTCGAAAATGTTTCATTCACATTAATATATATGTAAGTGGCAACAGAAAAGATATGTATGTTAACACTACTACTGGTGAAGGCGAGACATGGACTTCAATAACTGAGCAGAGAAAACTTGCCATGTAAGTATAGTTTTCAACTTTCTGGTCTGGACTGGTACTGGGACCAAAGTACTTATTGTCTATTAAAAATGTATAGACGCGACTTATCATTCCATATAACAACTATAGGGCCTATATGGTTTATAACATATCGTTACAGCATGGCCATCATTAGATTTTCCTGATTTTTAACGGCTTATTAAATTTGGATGCACAATATTTGCTCGTGTCCAATCGAATCTTGTAAGAAATACATTACATGTATAAAATGTATATATTAGAGCATTTCGTTAGGTATATATACATTTATGCATGTTATGTGTACATTGAATATGTACTACATTCATTCAGTACAGAGCTTGAAGCAATGTTACAAAAAGAGTTCGCAAATAAACTTTTTTCTTATATTACATTAGCGTTTTTATGTGACAAAACATAGTTGTTCAGAGCCGTACTCGACAAGTATCATTTTTAACTTTAGTCCTAACGGCCTTGCTTTTCACATTTGCTGAACGATACATCAGTTTTTTTGCTGGCAAATAAAAACTAGCTAGAGAGTACCCGCGTTCTCCATAAAAATGCGCAACTGTTTTGCACTCGGAAAATATTTTCCAGTTTTCATCTTTTTGCTTGTTTTCTTCTAAAACATTCTACTGGGCTCGAAGCCAGCAACAAAATGCAGTTGTTGTGATGTTCATGTATGTATGTGCAAGGAAACGTGAGGAAAGGAATTAAAGCACTTTACGACTTCATTTGATTTACTTTTATGGCAATGATCTTGTATCTGATTACGTAAAAACTTCCTTCGCTTCCGAAAAAATGTGAGAATTTGATACAAAAGATGCTTACCCATTTAACAGAGAATTGGAAGAAATAATGGTTTCGCAAATTGATGCTACGACAAAACGAATGTTGGTTAATACTTTAAGATTGAATGTACATGTAATGGATATTATATATAGCTGTGTGGAAATATGTATATGCATGTATATAGAAGTAATGATGCTCGAAACTCAAAACTTGAGTTGTAGAGAACTACCGTCAGATTTTTTCTGATGAAAATTGTTGCATAAGCAAAAAATAAAGGGAAAACGTCAAAGGAATTAAGTGTCATTCTGAAAATTACATTCATGATGATGATGATGGGAAAGTTACGTGTGTGTGTAAGCGTGTCCTTGCAAAACGATTAAAATCGATGACAAACCATTAGCAAAGTACTTACATCAGCACTCTAAACATCCTCATTAAGTATAAAAATGGCAGTATCTATTTGTTTGAGTATATTACAAATTGCACAAGGGAAATTCAAGTCACGCGGCTGGCAGGCATTTCATCTCATCTCATGCTTTGTTCATGTGATAAATACAATAGCAAACCGATTTTGACCGTGAAATGCTAAAATGAAATGCTTTCTCTTTTTCGCTAGGTATTAAGTAAACATGTTTTTTTTTCTTTAAAGGCGCAAGTACAGAAAGTGTGGATCTATTACCAAGCCCTGGATTGGGAACAGAATGGACAAAAACTTTACCCACAGATGAAGGACATGAAAGTGACCCAATGTTTGAATTTGATGGATCTAGCACAGCAGTCATCGTTCCTGATAGTTTGGTTTCTCACAGCCCGGGAGATAACTTTACTATTGCCACTTGGATGAAACATGCCGCACACCCTGAGCTCGACAGACACACCAAGGAACATATCGTCTGCAATGCTGATGATCACAGTAAGTTCGTTTGTTAGTTTTTCGTTAGAATTACAAAGTGGCTATTATTACCATTTTCTCCGAATAATATAAATAGGATATTTAATAGAAAATGGCATAAAGGAAAACATATTATAGGGGCTTATGTGATTTTGTAGTGTTTTATTATACGCATACAAGTCAATAATATTATGACTTTGGGTCAGGCTGGGATCATGATCTTTTCTGGAAATCACAAAATCTATGGACAAAATCCCATGTTTATTTTTGAGGTCTTGTCGCATTACCCGAGCCAAATGGGATTTTTTGAAGCATCTTTTTTGCACTATTTAGTTAACTCTATTTGTTAAAGAAAATGAGAAATGTCAGGTTCGATTCAATTCAAATGCACAGGTGGTGTTTTATAAGTAGTGTATTATGTTTCGGTGTTGGTCTCTTTGCACCTGCCATCAAATATGAAATACTATACCCATGTCACAACTAAACCTCGGTGAACTGCACAATAACCAACATAAGCAATATTATTTTGGTGGTTCAACATTACCGTCAATTAACTTTAGATAAATTTCATCAGGCAAGCGTAATAAGAAAATTTATAATGCTTCCCGTTGTATATTATCATACATATATTTTTTGTATGAATGTTACTATAGATATATCATTCCAGAGTAAAACGGCAACTCGTGAGCGCAGTCAAGTAAACATGACAGATGCAGGCAATGCCACGAAGCCATGAAATGGATGTACACTTAAGCTTGAATACATTATAGGTTTCATTGTATTGCCTCATCTTCTCTTGTACTGAACTTCCACGAGCGAAGCTGACTAACGCGCTTTATTCTCGGGTGCTCACAAACCAAATAATAATATCTTTTTACCTTCTCGAAGGAGTAAAAGGAAATGAGATTTTCCTCTCTCCCTCATCACCACAACAGTCAAAAAATGGTAAAAGGCGATGTTGTAGAGGTGCTTGTGGTGGTAGTGGTGAACGGTGGTTGTAAGGATGAGCAGTTAGATAACAAAGAGGAAATATACACGCACTAGATATACTGACAACCAGTAAAATACTGATGTGCAAGGCTATCTCTACAGCTATACAATTCGACCAGATTTTGTAAAATATTTCCTTTTCCTCACACTATTAGCATATATACTGGAAATTGAATGCTTCCGAATATTTTTCCAATCAATTCCAATTCCTGACTAGGGAAAATGAAATTGTATCATGAGGAACTTTATGAGAGATTTTACAATACTTTGTATGCTTGACATGACTATTTTTATGTAATGTAATGTATGTACGCAGTAGTCATAAACTAAAACAATGACAGTGTAATAACCTTCTCATTTTAACTTGTCCTGTAAGAGGCTTAGTAAATTTTAAGCCTGTTCGTGAATCGCTGTACGTAGAAAACATGTTATAAAGAGATTAAGTAGATATTTTGTATGGTGACCAACCAGAAATGATGTAAGCATATTAACTATTATTTTTACTCATATGTTGTGACTTCGTTATTGTTTAGTTCAACTCAAATTAACAAGTGGGCTTAACTTGATAAAATAACGAATTATTTTTTTTAGAAAAGTTGTTTATCGGTTTTCATGTATTTACGCAAATGAAAATTCAGAGAACTCTTTTCATGTAAAAATGTAAGGCTTATTAGGGTGAGTTATAAAACGGAAATTCTGGAAAGCATCGGATGAGCATTTAAGTCGTCAAAAGAGTTGAGGTAGACAAGATGGGTGGACATAAATACGAAATTAAACATGAGACATAGGAGCTTACCTTTCATTAAATCATAACATATCGCATATTTTTGTCAATATAAGGAGAAACATAAAAGTTTCACGGGTAGTTACATGGGTGGTTTAGTAAAAGAGACTGATTTTGGAAATATAATTCAAACGAGAATAGCACAAAGACCTCAAGTTTGTTACTCCCATTCCCATATCCCATTCGTCCTTATTATTATTTTTCTGCAAAGAACAACAATACCAATCCACAACAACAAAAAAGAACATCAAGAACATGCACGCAAACGAGATTTGAGCAACGAAAGGAAATCCGAGAAATAAATGCGAATATATTCATGGTACACCTTACACATTCTCGCATTCAATTCCACATACGCTCTCTCTGGTATTTATGGTTTTAATCTAATACTATCATGTGGCCTAAATACAGTTTAGGGTTTCAGCTTTCACTCTGCTATATACTGAAAGCAGGAGTTATACATACATACATACATACATACTACTATGGGACTTAAACAGCAGCATATCGTGCTTATAATGTAGACACAAAACGGTTTTTGTAATACTATTGTGGACTAAAATAGCCAAATAACAGGGACTGAAGAGCTTTTCTATAGTTTCTTTTAATTTTTGGATTGGATAGTTCTTCAAAAGGATGAAAATGCAATGCAATGAAAAGTGAAACGAAACTGACATGTGAAATTATTAGGCTGTTGATAAGATAACAGGAACCATCAGTATTTTACATGTTATACAATACTAGAAACTAAAGGTTTACTCATTTTACAAACATGGATGCATAGCTTAGCTATAGACAGCAATATTCTGAATAAATACATTTTCACTGTCGATTTGGTTGATAAATTTGAGTCTCCATCCATATAGTATTTCGTGTTTGTTTGTTACTGTAACTAAACGAGAAGCGCTTATGTTTTCTTGTATGTCTTTCTCTATTTACTATTCTGGGAAAATGTGGGCTAGAAGAAAAGGGAGTAAGTTTTTTGTACTAGCGCACAAACCTCGAGAATATGAAAATGTATGCAATATAATAATATAGTTAAAGCGTCCACATCCATTTATGTATATTTAGGTATGTATGGTATGCATATAGACATTATGGAACAAGTTAGTTTCACTGCAGAAAGAACGATCAATTTAACATGCTTTGATTGCCTCCGGGTATTTTGTGATGCATGCAGATACGCCACACACAGTCACAATGTACAAAATATACATACAAACCACCACCACCACGACAAACTTTCTGTTGCAATTTTTCCACCACAAACAATGAAAATTGAGTGTACCTGAGAGTATATAGCCTTCTCAGAGTATTATATACATATGTATAATATAAAGAAATTTATTTATATGGGTATATGTACTACTTTCAGAACCACTACCTCTTCTCGTTTGACTTTATTACTGCATATGTAATATCCCTTATTGTTTGGCAAATTTCATGGCGAAAGAAGCAGCAATATTTTTTTAGGTTAGAATGCTCAGTGTGCATTGTACATGTCGCAATGGATAAATGCATATTATTACTATTACTATTAGGATGAAAGATATTTGTAGTTTGAGAGTGTTTGACATTTATGAAAGGAATAATGTGAATATTTTTCTTGTCCTTTTTTATCCCTTAACAGAAATGAATCGACATCATTTTGCTCTCTTTGTGAGAAACTGCCGACTGATTCTCCTTCTCCGACGTGAGCACTCGGATGGAGACCTGAATACATTCCGACCAGCAGAATGGAGATGGAAGATCCCTCAGGTAATGAAGTCTCATTTCCCGCTCTTCTCTTTCTCTCCCTCTTTCACTTGTATACATTTGCAACAATTGATACTCCATTTCATGCAATATATTATATAAAAATGTATTGGAACTCCCAAGGAAAATGACTACTACCCAAGGAAAGTGGAGGAAATGAAAACATGAAGAGAAATATTAAAATATGAGAGGAAAATGAGAAATTTTCTTTTGTGTCCTACACTAGCTTCGTTTTCGTTATGCATTCGCCCAAATAGTATTCATGAATAATTTTGTTTTGCTTTCAGCACTATAAATTTATCTGCAGTCGATATATATTTTGATATCATTACTATTACATTTGTATGCATTGCATACCATATTTGTAAAGAAGGGGCCCTTTGTGTTTCTGGAAACGGTAACTAAAATTTAGTGTCATCATCATCACTGTAATCATTCCCGCTCCATTTATTCTTATTTCGGGAAACACTTTTTGTGTTAAATAATATTATACAAGTTTTAGGTGGGATGCAGTGTGCCAACATTTTCTGATGGTATTATTCCACTTCCGTAATAAAAATACCATAAATTTGTTTTTCTTCCAACACACTGATCGAAAATGCTAATAACGTTCATTTCACAACTGTGTGGAATGAGCTTTTACACAATTAATTAGTTACACTGTGTGTGTATACTTTGCATTCTCATTCATTCAAAAAGTTTTAAAGGAAGTTGTACGAGTGGGTGGATAGTGGGATACAAGTTTCATACAGTCTATATTACGGCACGAAGGAAAGACAAAATCGCATTAAAAGCTTTTAGCAATATGTTGATTTTATGTGAGAAATGCCATCACAGTCATCATTTTATGCAGATCAACGCATTTTCTACAAAACAAAGTGACTCAGTCAGCAAAATGAATTTTTATTAGTGCTTCTGCCATTTTCAGCAAGAAAAAGGAAAAGATGAAGGAAATTGCGGTGGATGCAATCGGAAGGTTTTTGTCTCTTGGGAGAATACAACTACACTACTGATTACACACGTACATATGAGCATGAGTAGCTTTCCATCCATACATGCAGTGATAGTATAAAAAGTATACTTTCTTTTTTTCTTCTATACCATTTATCATAACACTCGTAAACTTTTTCAACTTATACGTACCTACATATATAATACCTTACTTCTTTTTAGTTCGATTTCTGGTATCGCATATCGTCAGCTTGAAACTGAAAGTTATTCTATCCGTTTTAGGAGAGGACGGGTACAATTGTGCGTTCTCGATGATATTATGTAATGATAGAAGCAACGAGCAAGCACACACACACGAGCATGTACTTCATCGTATGTAATAACTTTCTCCAGATATCATACATCATAATCATACTACGAAGAAAGTCACTAGAAACGAAATTATTAAGTAGCTGATCAAAAATGAAATGAGAATAGCTCAAATGAAAACTTGGTATTGCTGGAGAGTGGTGGGTCATGTCAGAGTCAGAATAACACGCTGATAACTTTTGAAATCTGACCTTGTCTTGTCTTGTAGCATACAGGTTTCGCAGCATTAATCAATATACATATATGAATGTTTCTTCGTAAAACCAAGTTTGAACGAAAATTACCAGCGGGGTTTTGTGTGGTCTTGTCAAGTCAACTGACGGATTCACGGACGAACGCATGGAATTCTTTACTTTTCTTTTAGCTATAAAATAATACTCTATTCCTTCGCTACTGCTGATGTTGCTTACATGTCCATGTCATCTTCTTTTCTACATGCATGCTCAATTTCATGCACCATTCCCCTTTTCACGCCATCATAACTCATTTTGTGGGAATTGGTTGGATCATTGGGAAATCAGGCCAAACGCCTTATTCCTTATTGTATTCTCTCTGTAAGGATGCAATGTAATATGAGGTAATGATGAAAAAATGAAAAAAATCCCAAGACGAAATAGAAACACTTTGTCGTTCAGTTTCTCTTCGGAAAAGAATGCATAGTGCAATACTTTATGCCAACTTTTGACACATTACACTTCTTTTTATGAACATTCTTTATCGATAAAGTATTAAGAAAGGCCTGTCATTTTGACATTATTACACGTTGTGAAGTTAGTTGCTTTCTAATTTCTAATAATTTCAGTATAAAATATACTTGAAAAAAATTGAACATTTTAAATTCAAAAATCCCTTTGATGTGATTTTTCGTTATCTCAATTTCCGTTTTCAGTTTAGCTTATTAATGACTCAACTTTACGTTTAAATTGTCGAGGTTGATTGCTTTGAAATGTGATTTTATACATTGCCTGTATCTATGCACCAATAGAAAAATTAGCTTTCTCTTTCATTTATCCCTGTTGGGTTTTGTACATTTGGTTTTGGACAGTGGCCAGAGAGAAAGGATGGACCGACGAGATATGTATATATGACATTCGTTACAAGGACATAAAAGGCATGCAGTATTTCATTTTCCGTCTAACGAGCCCCTCACTATTTTTTTCAACGAGTTGTGTTGGTTTGGAAAGCTGACTCTTGTGTATTTGTTGTGTTTTGGTGCATGATGAAGAGTAACACAGCCACAGAACTCTATCGTCTACAGAGATTTTTGATCAAGGGAGTAAAAGTGCTGAATTTGCTACAAAATAGCAAGATTAGATATCCTGCACGTTTGTGGTCTTGTTTAATGCATTGGTTTTTTGGAAGTTAAAGAATATATATAATGGACTTATGTTTCTGTCCATGGCGCGGCGGTGGTGGTGTGTAGGAGGAAGCCAGAAATGTAATGTGTATGCAATCATACTTTCAAATGCAACTAGATACAGAGAGGGGAGTATAGAAAGCACATAAATAATACTTGACTCCTGAGTTTGTGGAGAGTTAACTGTTATGATGTGTGTGAAAATAGAGAGGGATCTTGTCAAATCCAATCAGTGCATAGGAGAGTCTCATCCAACAGACATATTGCATTCATAGTCGACAAGAGAGGGTGAAAGAAAGGATCTTTCATGAATACCATCATGATCAACACAAGTTTCCTCATCGAAAGTGACAGCACATTGCTTCAATCTAGACGGATTCATTTCCTACACTGTCAACCAGTATAACTATGATGATGATGATGATCTATGGCTAAAAAGCAACTATTATATTACACATACATAAGTAAATACTCTTTCTTGTCATTTACACATGCATAAGTATCTTATTCTGGTGATCAATACGAACGAGAATGCTTAATGCACTCTTTGCGCTTCTTGAAAATTGACTTCAGTCAGAATTAAGGGCAATAAATATATTTTGAATCTGTAGTACCAAAGCATCATAAAATTCTACTACGTAATTCATATTCATGTGTTATCTAACTCTGGAAAAAATCATTGTTTTTCATAAACTCAAGGACATATTTTTCTTTGGAAAACAAACAAACACGTCAAGCTCTAATGTAAATTTATTTGCTTGCTTATCCATCACAAAAATATGTACTAATAATAAATAAGCATGTAATTTGGTTTTAGAAAACGCTTTTTCACTGACGTATTTTGGGTATCTCGTTCTCTCAAGATTTGACATGTTTATACAGCCTTTCTCTCTGAAGATGAGTATTTTGAGAATGAGAAATAAACACAGAATAGTTGTAGTTCACAAAAGATTTCCCAGAAATATAATTTTAGACCATAAATTAGACTTGTGTATACTTTAGCTAACCCTTTCATACTTCAAAGTCCTTTCTCTGTAAACTTGTCCTGTTGTTGTTGGAACTCGGCTACTGTAAATGAAGTAAACAGCCCATGTTCAGTTCAGATTCAACTTCCCCAAGGAACAGCATTGCAGTATTAAGAGAAAATAGGTGGCCTTCCCAAGGCCTAAATAGGTAGGCCTACGTATGTTTTTTTTGATAAAAAACAAAGTATTAAAGAAAGAGTAGCAACAACAACCTGCATGTTGGGACTCACAAGAAATGAAAACTTATATAAAAACAAACATACTACAAAGCAAAATAGCAAATAATAATGCCTATTTCCTATGTACTCTTCGTACGCTAAACATGCACCAAGCTCATCATTCGAAAAAGAAAAAAAAAGGAGGAGGCGAATGATTATTAGATGTGCTCACGGTGGTATTGGTTAGAAGCTCTACATTCACTAGAGGAGAAGGGAAGTAATTGTTGTGAACGCATTGTAAAAGGCACAGTGGGGTCCTTTGTTGGATTTTGATAGATGAGTTGTAAGAATTGAGCTTATATCCGGCGTTTGATTTGATGACGGACCTTTCACTCTTTTGCTTTCTCTTTCTATGCCTTTTTTCCTCCATTTCCTTTGATCGATAGTTACGCTGCTGGTTCTCCTACTCTACTGTTCGTTTGGATGTTTTATGTATTTATGCCTTATATATAAAACTTATATGTATACGTGCCAAGAATTCCAAAAGGTATTCTTTTCATTTACCGATAATATAATGCCATACTGGAAAAGGGCTGTCCTCAAATGATTGTGTACTCTTTTTTTCCTACAAAGAAAAATGGTATAGGGCATACTAATATATATAACGTCTTTTTTGTGTGATCAGTGATCACCGTCCTTCACTCGTCTTTTCAACATTTTCTTTCTTTTCCCTTATGGTGGTCACGTATGTGTTTGTTCAAAGGAAAATTGAAGATGTAAGAAGGAAAAGGGCAAACAAAATTTCAGAGTATTATTAAAGATAAATATTAATAAATCTTTCAATTACTATTGTTAACGTAAGATTTTAATTAATAATGTCAAGACTCAAGAGAGGATTTTTCTTTTCTTTTTACATTTACGGTGGACTAGTTCTCTTTCTGCTTTCTCTATTTTGTAGATTTAGAAGAGCTGGTAAAATATTCATCGAGAAAATGTGTATGACATAGTCACGAAATGAGTATGAATCGAATTGAAGGCTGGCAGTTGTCGATAGAAAAAGCTTTGGACATGTTATGCTTCATATATCCTACCATTATTATAGGAATTATTTACTCAATTACTAGTTATTTGTTGAGACATAAAGAGTGAAATGTCTGGCAGTGGACCAGGCTAGACTAATCATGCATGAGCTTAATATAGCATGCAAAGCCTAAGTATACACACACACTAGTGGCAAGACTGCGCATTAAGTCCACTTTTCTTCACATTCCATTTAATTCTCTTTTATATCATGATTGTATGTTTTTGAATCGGTTTGCATGCTTAATTGACTGTTGCTCACTTATTTCAAACTTTTCTCTTTTGGCCAATGTTTGCCATGATGGAAGTGCTGACGTACATACGAAGCAGAGTTTCATGTTATGAGAATATAGGTATACTGTTGTGAGTGTACGTATGAATGTGTAGATTTTTGGACTAATGAAATCGGCACAAATATAGAACTTCCCTAAAAGGCTGTCAGTAGCTTTATAAGTAAAAGGTAAAATGTATACTACAATGCAGTAGGCCAAACATAGCCCACATGATGGACGACGTACGTGTACGGTCTTTAACAATAATGAATAAAGAAATTGTGTTGTGTGTAATATGTATGTATTCATTCTGTATTGTAGCCGTACCTTTGACGTAAGAGCCTGCAGGCATGAGAAAATGAAAAATTGTATGAACTGTTGATTGCAAAAGCTACGTCAAGTGAAAGCTGAAAATATTAAAGAAAGGGAGAGAGAAAAACACTTTTTGTGTACAATGTACGTAATAAGTTCACCTTGTAAGAACTATTATTACTTGCATTGTACCAAAATAATAATGTGGTGGTCTATTGTAAATTTTCAGTTTCAATGTTTGAGTTAAAAGGGTATCGTGTGTACCACAGTTTGCGAGCTTATGCTGGTATTTTTGATGTATTATTTACGAGGTTGTCTCTCTATGATTCTCCAATATACAACAATTATTGAAGTTTTCAATAATGGAAGGGGTTAAGTGGAATCTACGATGAGGACCTGGCCCATGTATGTATGTATGCGCATTATCCCACGCAAACTTAATTCCCTTTGATAGTATATGTATAGTTGGTATTTTTACCAGAATCGAATGATTTAAAAAAAAGTTTCTTCATTCATTCACAACCATTTGGAGTTTTTGTGATGTAATGGTATCATTACTGAGACGACATATTTAGTACAGACATAAATATTTGCCATATTGAGAAAAGCACACAAGGGAATGCTCCATTCGGAGAAACCTGTCGCCTTGTCGTGCAAGTGGCAAATGTGAAAGCATTATAAACCAAATCAGAATGGAAAATCGATATTTTCACAGTTCGTATAAATGTCCATAGCACTAGGTATATCCTTCCCTAGAAAGTTTTTTATAAACTTTTCTCCAAGGATGAAATGAAAATGCATAAATACTCTTCCGACACAACTAGTATTTTTTATGTGAACATATGCACAAGCTTACACACACAGTAAAGAAGCAGCAACGATGATGATACGAAAAAAATGTGTACATACCCATTGAACAAATATGGAAGGGGGAATTTATTTTTTGAGGGGACTTGGTCGTGCGGCTATGCGTTTCAATGAAGAAGGATGAAATAATTCGAATCATGTTGATGATGTTGTAATCTTTGAAGTTCGTTCACTCAACTCACAAAAATTCCATCACTACATATACTATACTAACTCTCTTTGACGCCTTCCGCTGTACCCCCATCATATATATGACTTTGGCTCACGTCTCTAGGAAAATTTTCCCTTTAAAGTCATTTCGCCTTGATCATCGCCATCATCATCAGTCAGCAGTAATTCTCTGCAACTGTCGTAATGTTGATGGTGCGGTGGAAAAAGGATTGGATAGGTATTTCCACAAAAAAGGCGAGTCGTAAAGTCCATTACAAAACTCTCACACACAATTCTTTCTTGCACTTACCCATCTTATTTCACGAAAATGGGTTGTAAGGAATAAGTCCATGTACACCAAGTACAAGTACCAACTGAGGAGCACTATATGATGCAGAGAGGAAAAACGTGCTTTCTCTTTAGTTCCATTCTCTCTTTTTTCAATGTGTATGATAACAACTTGAATAACTTCCACCTCCGTAATGCTCCCATTTCTTTTTATAAATGCATTGCGTCACATATGTGTGATTATGAGATGATGTTTTCAAAGAAGATTTCATTCATGCCATTCTCAGGATTTTTAATTGTCCTCTTTTATCGCCTTGAGAGTAGTGGGAGTAGTGCGGAATGGAATGCGAGCGACAATATTATTATTTGTCATACAAATGATGTTACAGGATGAGTTAAAAACAAGTATTAAAGCTGTTTTGGTAGAATATTAGTGAACCGGAGAAAGTATTTCAGGGATGAAGGCGGAGGCGGAGTTTTTATTGTTGTTCTAAACGGGGGTTTTAATCCAGTTACTCCGTTGTTTAAATGTCAACTTTAGTTCAAACTATAGTAATGATTAATATAGGGCAAGGCTAGTTAAACTCTATAAAAACTTGGTGTTTACAATGTCCGTGGTAGCATCCTTTTTATAGACTTTTTGTTGAACTTTTACATAAAATTATTAGTTTTTTTAGAAAACGCCGTGTGCAATAAGGCGTTAAAAATGATGTATTTGTTACGAATGATTCCGCCTTGAAATCAAAAAGGTTCATAATCGATGGTAAGGCAACTTTCGGTTGACGTTGTTATTAAATTTATGTTCTTCTATTACTTATAGTTCGGATTTAGAGTACATTTTATACTATTTAGCTTCTTTTGACTTTCCCCGCAGACATTTACGCGTGATATTGCTTTATATCTTAGAATTACCAAGTTATTCACGTAGGCTGTATGCAGAGGGTGTAAAGAAAATTGGAATGACAAAGTGTGTTCTCAACTGCTGCGCATTTCGATTTATGGGAGGGAATACAACATTTAAAAAGACCTTGACATATTCATGAACGATCTGAGACTTGTACTTTCAACGTTATACTACTTATTTTTCCTCACGTCTTGCTTCTGCTAGGCCTATCTATATAATACCTATACCTGCTGGCTGATTATCGACACGACATGAAAGGAAGTTGGTATTCCTTTTCTTTTCATAGGTTATATATGCTTTTGTATGCACCTACCTGTGCATAGACTGCTAGGTACTTCAATTCAACGCTGGTGTTTTTCGCTTCATGGACATGGTTCCATTGTCTGCTTTTGTATAGGAATACGAAGGTAGTTAGGTCGAATCTCTCGCTTACTTGTTTTCTATAAAGGTACTCATTACACACAAAACGCAGCTACCTCCATCATAAAAATCAAGAAGAAAATAATAGTAATCAGTAATTGTACATTTCTGACTGACCATGCAATGAAATATCTTTTATATTATGTTGGTACCTTTATTCTTTTTCTTTTAACTTGTTGTTGCTGATTGGATGATGATGTTTTCTCACAACTTTTTTTCATGAGCTTGTTTTGACGTTGATAAATACAATGAAACATCAGGATTCATGACTATGACGCTGTGGAATCGAATACTTTCTCTCTCTAGATCACTTTGATCATTTTTGTGAGTAAAAAAGCTCTTTAGACAAGCCTTAATGAAGCTCGAAGTTCTAAAAGACTTAATGATACTTCAATAGGTCTCAAAACTTCTTTGGATAAACTCGGTCAATAAATATGAATTACTTGCAAATAATATATATTTTTAGCTATGATATTTTGAGCGCACTGATATTCTACGTGTAACAGAAAAGCTTTGAATTGAAACGTTTTCACTGAAAGAGATTTTTATTGGCTTTGCCCAACAACCCTCAAGCCTACATTGAAGTTCAAAAGCTATGAATAAATATGAAGAATATATCACTTCAATGATATCAAAAACATGTTCATTGTATTGTTCATTGGAATTTTACACGGAACTATGAAAGTCCTTGGATTTGTTGGGTTATGTGAAAGCTTTGGAGTGTTTTTTATTCTTTCATTGATTCGTGAACGTGAAATTATGGTTCATTAACTGGCTCCAAAATAATTTTTGCCTACGTCATCATTTATAAGAGAATACGGTTCTTTCTTTCTCGTTGGTTCTTATGCTCATCCCCGGTAATACTTGGTAGTTTACCAAGAAATATTTCAATTCATGTCGCTACATCTTCCTCTTTGTATTTGTAACTGGAGAAAAATATTTTTGAAGCAGAATAAATCAATTTCACTAACGATCATTTGATCATTTCATTCTTGACTTGAGCTACAGAACGATGTATGTTAGTCTGTCTAGTCGTGAATAATAACGTAAGAATGTATATTTGTATAGCTCGTGTGTAATGAGAAAAGTACTCATTGATTCCAGTTTATTCTACGTTTCCCGGTAAATTGTATATTCATTGATTTCGTTAACAAGTTTTTGCTTGTAAACTTTTTATAAAGATTTTAGAATCAGAACGAATATCCAGAAATCCACTTTGTATGATACAGTAAATTTTCATGGAAGTATAATTGAAATACAATCTGGTCTTCTACACATTCCCTTTTACTCGCCCAGCAGTACATACAGCTGCCTACCTCCTACTGAGTTCTCCACAGCATGTGCAGAGATGGCCATTAGAAGTATATGTTATTAAATCACAAAATAGTTTTTCTGTCTGCAAATATCAAATGAATCATGAAAAGTAATCCAAAATATTATGATCATACTAAACTTCGTCTTTACGTTTCTCCCAAACGATTGACAATTCATTCTTCATGTCTATTTTTAAGGGAAAGTATAAAAGATTCAACTGAAAGAAATTGATCAGGCAAAATCTCAGATGAAAGACAACTACTTTACTTAAATAGTTTTGAAAAAGTTTTAATTTGCATGAAGATTGTAAAGGAGCATTTTTTATTCATTGAAATCATTCAAATATGGAAAATTATACAGAAAAAAGTAGTCACCAAGAAAAAATCGAAAAAAAGTACAAAAGTGATGGCGATTCTTCAAATTCCATAAAAAATGAAAGACGGTTTTTATATGTCATTTGAAAACTCTTCACTCATGCTTATATTTGAGTTTTAATGGAACTATTTTTTGCGACTTTCCCATTTCAATTTACATCAAAAATAAGTCTTATTGAAATCTCACTTCAACTTGCCAGCTTTTCTTTAAGAAATGTGTTTCATACTTACATTTGTGTACTTTTGGCATAAACAAAAATAAGAAAGATTGCTGAGAAAAGAGGTCTTTTCAACTGAAGCTACAGAAGAGTAGACAAATATTGTTGTTGTGGCTATGAAAGAGTAGCGTATGAAATTTGTAGTTAGATTTTATTTGTCTAGTTAAGTAAGAAATGCTATGTACATAAATGGTTTGTTGTATGTAGTAAGATGTGTATGTTTGTCTGTATGAAAATGTATGTAAGCAGGTATGAGCTTCCAGACTGCTTGGCTGCACACAACGTTGAAGATACGTCGGCCTCGAGTTGGAAGCGAAAAGGAGAGAGAAGAAAGAAAGGAGAGTCAGTATGCGTTTGGCTGGCAGAGAGCGAACGTCGATTGTGCAGAGAAAAAATAAGCTAATTTTCTGTACATGTAATTACGTCATTTGTAATAAAAGTAATCACTGTAAAATTGAAATTGCTCAGTTGTATTCACAATAAAGAACCTTAAGCAGTGAACCTTTTCCTTGAGTGTCAATTATTTAGTAAAAGCACGTCATTGGAGGTTTAGTTAGTTTAGGGCAGTCCGACTATCCGGTGTTTTAAATTGCGAAACAGGAAAATTAGATTGATTGGACAGTACGGGACC
>JAQFXM010001085.1:0-36489 GCA_034693345.1 Entomobrya multifasciata | reverse complement strand
ACTACTTTCAAAATACGGACTACTTTCAAAATACGGACTACTTTCAAAATACGGACTACTTTCAAAATACGGACTACAATCAAAATACGGACTACTTTCAAAATACGGACTACTATCAGAATACGGACTACTATCAGAATACGGACTACTTTCAAAATACGGATTACTTTCAAAATAATACTAAAACAACGGATTTATGTCATGGTTTCGAATTTGGCCATGATTTCGGCTTTAGGTCATGATTTTAATTTCGAGTTTTGATGTTGGTTTTGAATTTGGTCATGAATTTAGTTTCTGTTTTGGATTTTGTCATGATTTTGGATTCGGTCATGATTTTGATTTTTGTTTCGGATGTTGGTCTTGGTTTTGGAATTGGGCATGATTTTGCTTTTCGTTTCGGATTTTAGTCTTGCTTTCGGATTTGAACATGATTTTGGTTTTCGTTTCGGATTTTGGTCTTGGTTTCGGATTTGGCCATGATTTTGGATTTTGTTTCGGATTTTGGTCTTGCTTTCAAATTTGATCATGATTTTGGTTTCTGTTTCGGATTTAGTCATGATTTTGGTTTGTTTCAGATTTAGTCATGATTTTGATTTCTGTTTCGGAGTTTGGTCTTGGTTTCGGATTTGGTCATGATTTTGGTTTTCGTTTCGGATTTGGTCAAGATTTTGGTTTTCGTTTCAGATTTTGCCATGATTTTGGTTTTCGTTTCGGATTTTGGCCTTGGTTTCGGATTTGGTCATAATTGTGCTTTTCGTTTCGGATTTTGGTCTTGGTTTTGGATTTGATCATGATTTTGGTTTTCGTTTCGGATTTGGTCATGATTTTGGTTTTCGTTTCGGATTTGGTCATGATTTTGGTTTTCGTTTCGGATTTGGTCAAGATTTTGGTTTTCGTTTCAGATTTTGCCTTGATTTTGGTTTTCGTTTCGGATTTTGGTCTTGGTTTCGGATTTGGTCATGATTTTGGTTTTCGTTTCGGATTTTGTCATGATTTTGGTTTTCGTTTCGGATTTTGGTCTTGGTTTCGGATTTGGTCATGATTTTGCTTTTCGATTCAGATTTGTTCATGATTTTGGTTTTCGTTTCGGATTTTGGTCTTGGTTTCGGATTTGGTCATAATTTTGCTTATCGTTTCAGATTTTGTCATGATTTTGGTTTTCGTTTCGTATTTTGGTCTTGGTTTCGGATTTGGTCATGATTTTGCTTTTCGTGTCGGATTTTGGTCTTGGTTTCGGATATGGTCATGATTTTGGTTTTCGTTTCGGATTTTGGTCTTGGTTTCGGATTTGGTCATGATTTTGCTATTCGTTTCGAATTTTGATCTTGATTTCGGATTTGGACAGTATTTTTGGGTTTCGTTTCGGATTTTGGTCTTGGTATCGGATTTGATCATGATTTTGGTTTGCGTTTCGGATTTTGGTCTTGGTTTTGGATTTGGTCATGATATTGGTTTTCGTTTCTGATTTTGGTCTTGGTTTCGGATTTGGCCATGATTTTGCTTTTCATTTCAGATTTTGTCATGATTTTGGTTTTCGTTTCGGATTTTGGTCTGGGTTTCGGATTTGGTCATGATTTTTGCTATTCGTTTCGAATTTTGATCTTGATTTCGGAGTTGGACAGTATTTTGGGTTTCGTTTCGGATTTTGGTCTTGGTTTCGGATTTGGTCATGATTTTGGTTTTCATTTCGGGTTTTAATTTTGGATTTGGTCGTGACTTAAGTTTTCATTTCAGATTTTAATCTTGATTTCGGATTTGGTCATGATTTGTATTTTCGTTTCGGATTTGGTCATGATTTTGGTTTTCGTTTCGGATTTTGGTCTTGGTTTTGGATTTGGTCATGATTTTAGTTTTTATTTCGGAATTTGGTCTTGGGTTCGGATTTGGACATGATTTAGGTTTTCGTTTCGGATTTTGGTCGTGGTTTCGTATTTGGTCATGATTTTGATTTTCGTTTCGGATTTTGGTCTTGGTTTCGGATTTGGTCATGATTTTGGTTTTCGTTTCAGATTTTGGTCTTGGCTTCGGATTTGGTCATGATTTTGATTTTCGTTTCGGATTTTTAACTTGATTTCGGATTTGGAGACTATTTTGGTTTTTGTTTCAGATTTTAATCTTGATTTCAGATTTTAATCTTGATTTCAGATAAATCTTTGTTTCGGATTTTCCATAACTTTGTCGTTTTATCAGTGCCATGTTAGTTACGGATTGCATCAGTGAATTTTAGTTTCGTTTCTGCTTTTAATGCGACTTTTGCTTTTTTCAGTTTTGTGTCGGTTTCGGATGGGATAAATCCTTTTTCAGTTTCATTTCGGATTGTGCATACGGATTTAACTTGACGTTTTTTTCAGTGTTGGTAAATCTTAAAGCAAGTAGTCCCCTTTTGAACAGCACGCGTGAGCGTGCTTGCTAATTTCTAGTGTACATATAAAGTAGGTACTCAACTGAAAAGGGAAGAAAATTATTAAAAGTATTATAGAGCCATGTGTACTCAGTCAGTACTCATTAGTTCAATGCTTATGTATGTGCTTCACATACAATTCCTTCTTCCTTTTGACTTAACTTTGGCCTGAGTCTGGAGTCGAGTCTCTCTTCTGCCGAAAGCTTTTCCGTCTTTTTTTCTTCTCTACCAATTCCTAATAATAAGAATGCACGACAAAAGTGTAAGAGGAGGACATTCAATACTCTACAAAATTTTCAACATTATAGCACTATTATAGCATTAACATTATAAGTTGAAAATATAAAATTCATGGTAAATTCTAACACGAACAACTGATATTGATATTTTTTGATGAGAAGAAGAAGAAGAGGAGGAGGTGGATGCTGATGACGGCGGCTGCGGCTGTGCTGTTGAATTGAACATAAGTTGTAAAGAGTGCATTTGGGTTTGGTGGTACTAGTATGAAAATTAGTATTTCTATTCTACATGCATTTCATTTTGTACAAAAACTCATAAAAATAATACCAGCTTGTTACAATTTTTGTTCTCCTCGAGCTATATAAATACCTTGCATACTTATTAACTTGATACATAATGGATTATATTTTTAGGTATTTTTACTTTTTACACATACCTTAAAATTTTCCAAAATCGATTTTCAAAACTATGCACATATCCAACGAAAGACATGAATGAACATGCATTTGCTACAAAAATAAAACGCTTTGGATGCTAGTTTTACTTTTAAAAAATGAATTGGAATGTTATTTCTTAATATGCTTTGCATATAATATGAAAATTGCCAAATATCATGAATTATAACACATGATAATTTTTTTGAGTTGCCCAATTTTTAATAGCGTCATCAGTCCACACACAAGTTATATCACATCCACATCCTTATCCATTTCGTATAAGTTTGCTTATGGGTTTATATAAGCTATAAAAATTATAGCATAAATTACATATTATTTACACATCGAAAAATCCCATTCTTCTGTTTTTCATGGATTAATTTTCTGTGTAGGCGATGACTCTCTGACTACTGAGTTGAGTTGCTATAATATTCCAAATGACTCAACCACCAAACCAGTCAAAACTATATGGTCACCATCATGATCATCATCGTCATGATCGTAATGATGATATGATAAATTTTTATGATTTGTGAGCTCTTTTGGATATCACATCAAACCATTTAGTATATTATGCATAAAAGAAGGCGTCACGTCATCTTTAATTTTTGAATTACTACCAAAGCTCGCATAGCATTTTACATTACGTACCCAAAAGCCAAGCAAATCGAAATATTGTAGAATGAAAGGAATTTATAATTTTTTGTTCAAAATTTTTTAAGCTATAAGCTTCAACGAAGTATTTAAGTTCAAACCATTTCTCTTGTTCTTCCCCTAACCCCGTCTCCACCAAACCATCCTAATCATCATCATCATCGCTAACATCTCCACAATCCATTTTTTCCATCATGTTATTTTATAGCATTCATTTTTGAACATTGGTTTGGTATTATTGGTAGTTTGCTTGTTTGTAGGTATTGTAGACTTGTAGAGCACACTTCTTCACACAAAACTTGTGTGCTTGCTTTTTCTCATATTCGTCTACTAATCTAACTTCGTTGTTGTCGCGAGGGGAAGAATTTTTTTTGTGCATGTCTGTCTTCTCTCCTTATTTGGTAGTACAGAGCTACCAAAATGTATAGAGAAGTAAGTAGTCTACGAACTGAAGTAACTTTACATTTTTTCAACATTGTAGTATTATAGCATGAAAAAGCAATACCCCACCACCACCAACAAATAGCAACAAAAGAGTATTGATATTGATGAGAAGATGATGCTATCGCTATAATGCTGCTACAATACCAATATAAATATAAAAAGATAATATATCATTAATACTTTTTTAGGATAGAGTTGCTCATGTTGTTTTGTACTATATAGTATTATACGCGTCGGGGTCTTCTTCGTTGTAATTAATTTTCTTCGTCATTCTGCATTTTTACATTTCTTTGAATAAACAAGCTTTACTCCTTCGCAAAAACGTTTCCTTTTTTTACTTCAAGTTTGTGAGTCAATATACTTTACTTATTACGTGTTTCAAGTTTCAACAATGATTCATTGTTAAAAAAGTTAATGGGTAGTGCAAATGCAAATACATGTATGCATTGTACATGCAAACGTTCGCAACGTAGTGTCAAGTCATATTTTGTGGAAGGCAATTTTTATGTTCAATGGTCATTTTGTTTACGACAGTCGTACTCAGTAGCGGCGGTTAAAAGTGCCTCTTTGGTCTTTTGTCATTGCTAATTACTCAAAGGTTCACACGTTTGCTAATGATAGTGATGAATGACATGTTATGTGAGGTTGAGTTAATGTGAGTTTAGTACGACATAGCTTGAGAAGAAATGCAATAACAAATTTAGCGGCAATTGTCCGTGAAGCACATGGGATATATATGTGCAGATCTCTGTGAAAAGAGTATTTTTTATAATCGTTAAAGATTATCGTTTTAAAGGGTTAGTTAAGTTAAAGTTTTCAACTAGTTGTGATGGTCAACATGGAGCGAAGGCAAAAATATCTTGAAGACATTTTAAAAAGACAGCAGCGACAGATATCGAAAATATCGAAGGAGCTGGAGCTGCATAGAGAGTTTTTGAATTTACAGTTTGGTAAGTTACCTGTATAAAAACTTGATGTTACAAATGTTGATGAAATGTTTTGCAACGGGGATGTGAAGATGTGTGTTATTTTTGTTTGTGTAGAATCATTCCTGGAATTTCTCATACAAAATGGGGGTCAGATGATAAAAAATGGGAAAAATGAGGGGATGTTTATTCCGATGAAGAAAGAAAACAGAAATGGACAGGAAGACAATGCCGGTAATGATGTGGATGCAGAAGACAGCAATAGACAAAATGGAGGTGATCATGATGGTCAACATGTAAACGGAGAGGAGCAAGAAACAAGAACAAAGATTGAAGAGGAGAATGGAGAGGAAGGTGAAGATCTGCTGGAACCTTTACCACCGCCACAAGCAATTTTGGGATCTCCTTCAGGTGCAGAGTGTTCGGATGACAACCAGGAATCTACAAGTAATGGCAACTATCAGAAACAAAATGGATCTGGACATGGGCAGGATAAGGCTAACAGCAGTAGAAGATCATCGGCTAACGTTGTCTCCTCATCGGATGCACACAATGGAGATAATGAGGAGTACGATGAGGTGGATTCATCAGGCGAATATGAAAATTCTAATGGACTTGTTGACCCAGCCAATATGTTGAAATGTAAGTTTTTCAGACTCTTGCGTGCGAATAAGCTTGTGATCTGATCTAGTGTCAAGAAAAATAAAATAAATTCGCTCAATATTTCAGATGTCCAAAACTTCATGTTTTCACATTTCCTGGATGGTGGTAATGGAGAAGAAAACGGAATGGATGAATCCTATAATGATGACGAAATGGGTGGTTATGAAGGTATACGAATTGTAGCAAATTCAAAAATTAGACTAAAGATTTAGCTTGTTTGACTAAATGGCAAGTTTGATCATTTTAATTTTAAATACTGTATAGGTGAGGATGACGAAATGGAATACGACACAAACCGATCCTTCCAAAATAATAGTGGTGGTGGCAGACAGTCCTGGGCTAACACATCCGGTAGCATGCGAAATGCCGCAGCTGCCGCAAATTTGCAACATCTCGCCGCAAAGCAGGTTTCCGCAAGTAATCACAATAATCTTCCAATTCCTTCGAGCAATATGCCCCACAATGAACGGACCTGCCGTTATTGTGGAAAGACATTCCACTGGAAACAAAGCTGGGTAATTCACGAGCGGACGCATACTGGTGAAAAACCATACTTGTGTAAATGTGGCAAGGCGTTTAGCCAAAAGTCAAATATGAATACTCACGCAAAATCCTGTGCCCAAGCAATGACAACGCAAAAGGGAAAAACGACAGTTTTCCAAATGAAATGCTCTCATTGTCAGAAAATGTTTACACATAAGAAAAATTTGGATCTCCATATGGAAAAGTTTCATCCTGAAGTACTGAACTTATCTGTGAAGCCTTCCACTTCTTCCTCTTCATCCCCCTCATCTTCCATGCATCATTACCAAAATGGTTTAGACGCAGAAGCGGCAGCAGCCAGGGCAGCGGAGAATGCCGCAATCTTAAATATTCTGAAGACTGTGTCATCTCAAGTTGCTGCTGGAAATTCTTCCGGGAAAAATCTTGGACAAGCGGTATTATCATCACAAGATTCCAATGAAGATTCAATGTCTGGTGGAGAAGATAAAAATGGCAGATATCCGTGTCCATATTGTCCGAAGCGATTTCCAGTGAAGGGTACCCTAGAAAGGCATTTAAGAGTACATACTGGGGAGAAGCCTTTTTTATGTGGAATTTGCGGTAAAGCCTTCACCCAGAAAGGTAGTGTGAAACTCCATTTGGAACGAGTTCATCGACAAACCATGGGGGTTTGAAAGCAAAGTCTTCAACCGTCAAATAAAATATTTCATGTTTCCAAAATACAAACAAGACTGCATAAATACATGCAAGCAACTTAAGGAAATTATTAAAAAAGTGTAATATTATTGTAGTATAGTTTAAATTAAAATTTAATTACTAGTTCTGTCTACTTGAGTATGAAGATAAGAAAGGCAACTGAAAAGACTAAAGATGGAATTCTTGAATCTCTCTAAATTATATAAAAATTAACCAGTTTAATTTAAAACGTGATCTTTATAATTTTTGTAATTTAAAAAAGGATGCCAAATCACATTAATACATTTTGCATTTAAAAACATCTAGTTTTAAATTTTTAGTTTAGTTTGTGCATAGTTGTGTGTGGATGCTTTCTGGAATCCATTTTCTTGTTTAGCTCTGTTATTTTTACTTTGAAAATTTGTTGCCATTCATGTATAACTTAAATTTAAGTTTTCAAAAATTCTTCGTACGAAGAAGTAAAACAATATAGTATACTCAGGAATACAAACCCAAAAAACTCCTCAAACTCTTCCCTACATGACGATTACAGTTTGTGTAACAGACTGGAAAACATAATGAGATTTCTAGACAATGTAATGTAGTAATAAATAAATGATTGTATAAATTACGCTTTAGATGAAAAAAATATCAAGAAACCTATTTATGTATGTATGTAGTAATAGTAAAAATATAAAACCGAAGGACATATACAGCAGCTAGAAACCTAAATAGATAAAAGTAATAAAACTGTGTATATATATTTTACTTTATAGTATGTATTTGTATTTTATATAGAAATCCCGTATCACAAAATTAAGGATACGAAAATATTTTGTAGATGTTGTAGTTAGTGCGTATTTGGAGAAAGATTTTTAAAGCTTTGAGCAAAGATTAAAATATGGATAAAAAATTAGGATGAAGGGAAAAGTCTTATCATCAGCAAGTACAAGTGGGCCATTTTTACTGGCGGTTAGACTTACTACAAAGGGATTACAAATGTATGACATCGAATGTACGTATTTTTGATTGAAGAGGGGTACATTACATATAGATAAATAGTTAATTTAATTGGACTTTAATCCACTTACGTTCTAATGTGCTATTATAGTAGTGCACAAAGCCATAAACCATTGCATTTATTTCTTTTTTAAACTAGTAATCAATACTTAATCTACTAATCGCCGTTTTTTGTTATTTATACCAAGCTAAGCTATCTCTAGATAACAAGTAGTTACCATTTTTGTAAAGTTCAGTAACGTTTTAAAATACTTATGTAATTTAGCTTATTTCTCAACTTCATTTCTTTTTTTAAACTTTGTACATAAACTATACTGAAAGTATTATCTGATGAATCATAAAGGCAAGTATAAATTAACGTATTTTGTCCAGTTTTGTACAAAAATCGGTTTGTAACTATTGTAAAAAAATCTTTTAGTATTTTCAGTTACTCTCATTTAGTTAGAAAGTAGAGAAACATCTCAACAAACATTAAAAACAAAGGCAACTAAAAACTCACTAGATCAACAAAAGTGTAACTAAAGCTAACTTGCAATTAGATTACTTGTTTAACGAATTGATAATAATGATTAACAATTTGGTATAACAGCTTAACCGGCTTTTAGCATAAAAATAAATAGAAAGGCAGCCTTATTTTATATATAGTATGCTAGAGCAGCTAATCAATAATCTGTGTAAATAGTTTTATTTATGGGCAATTTTTTGTAGGAAAGATGCCGTTAATAATACAGCTAGACTTTAGAATTATTAGATACTTTTTTCTACTTAAAACCATGTCATATGTCAAACTGTTGATAAAAAGCCGTAAATGTGCATCATGTAATCAGCAATACAAAATTATTAAAAAGAATATATTCTCCAATACACGTAAAAATATTATTGGTACATTTACCTATCTTATGATATGATTATCATCAACCTGTTATCTATGATTATTGTCACAAAACAAGACATCGCATTTAATTTTTTGCTGCTAAAACCAAAAAATGCAATAATCGTTCAAAGGTTTTTGTTGGTTACTTTTTTATTATTGAAAAATCAGTTAAAAATCTCTTCATGTTGTGATATGCATTACATCATTATAAATAAATATTATCATTTGCTATTATTTAAGAAGTAACAGAAAGCAGAAATAAAAATAACACTATTAAAATCAGTACTTTAACCGAATACGCAAAAAAATGTGTGGTTGAAAATGTGCAAATTTATTTTCTTGCATTTTTACATGATTATACACTGCGTAGCTTTCTTCCTTTAAAGACGAAACCCATTCCCATCATCACAATAGATTCATCATAAAGTGTATCATCAATTTATAGTAATATCATGTCATGCCTTTGATCCCGCAAGCAAATATTAATACTCGATCATTGTCATTCATCATTGAAAAAATCACACAATCATAAATTGCAATCGGTCTCTCGGTCTCGGTTTTCTCAATAAGGAACCGCAGAGAGCACAGGTTTTTGTGGGTTGCTTTTGCATACATGGCCTGTATAATAATATTCATCTTCTCGAATTCTCATCGCATTCAGTCATCTCACACCTTCCTTGTTCCTTGGCCAGATTTCTTTTAGCTGCAGGCATTTTACTGGGCCACATTATTATTACAGAGAGCCAGCCGAGAAGCTGGCAAAAAAATAACGGTATCCCCGTCAGAAAGAAAACGAGAAAAAAAATCCACACGTTCTCTTATAAGTTTGCAGAAAGAACCAAAGTAAAATGTGATCATCATGATGATCATGTATGAAGATGATGATATTCGTCCTTTCTCCTATTCACTCTTCTAGTATGATATCAATGAAAACTAGCTTCAAGTTTTCCTTGTTTACTGGTTATATATTGTATATAGTGGGCAGAAGACCAAGTCAGTCAACTAGGTATAAAACGGAATCTTAAACTCACGAACGCATCATCATCGTGTTTGGTTCGTTGCGTAAAAAGACGAAGAAAAAAACTCGATTGCTTTTGCGATTGTTGTAGTTTTTCCTTAAACTGTTTTAAACTATTGTACGATCGATTGTTAGGCAGATGCATGATGTTTTTGTGCTTATTGTTTGAAAAATGTAATATTGTTATCGAGTTTTTTTTTCTGAATTTGAATTTCAAGATCAGGAATCAGGACTACGAGAACCAGCCAATCTACAATCTACATTCATAACAGCTCAGGAAACACAAAAGAAATTTTTTGTGTTTTACAATTTGCAAACATGATTCTTAATGTCTTTAAATTTTAAACTGTTGTTGTAAGCTCAGGTTTTTGCTGATAGGAACGAATTTAACCAAAAGCAAATTTATTTATTAGTTCAAAGCTAGTTTTAATTCTACTTTGCAAAAAAAACATCATGATCATGATTTTTACATATCTTTAAGCTTGTCATATTACCTGATTAGAAAAAAGCTACCTTTTTCATTGTTTTCATTTTTTAACAGACTTCAATAAGACTAACAAAGCTCATTATAATATGGCCGACAGTCAGCAAAACAAAACATTGTTGCACCTTTCATTTGCATATAGCATATACCTAAGCGTTTTTGTTTGTGACGTTTTCACTACAAGATTTAAAGATGAGCAGGAAAATAGCCAGCCAAGCCTTCCATTCTTCTATTCTACTTTTTATAACACCGCCTTCCTTCTTTGTATGATTTTTTTCACAAGGAGACGACAAAAAAGAAAATTTGGTGTGAGAAAGTTTGTGACAAAGATGTATATAATATATCAACATCAAATCAACAAACCATACCAAACACACTATTAGTCAAAGCAAAAAAGTACTGAAAAGTTAGCAATTTTCTTTTCTGCGTGCAAATTAAAAGTACAAAAATAAGCCAAAGTACATTTCAAAGGGTTTTTGAGAGATTTTCAAATTACAATGACACTTTGACAAACAACATTGTAAACACATAATGCAACTTGTGAAATATTATATGCCCTTCAGTTAATTGAATTAGGAAAATGGAAAAAGTCTCTTTTTAGTCATTTACCAAAAGCAAATTAACAATTTAAATTGAAAATACAACACTGAATGATGATTTTTTCTAGGGAACTATTTTAAAATAAAAAATTCGAAGTGAAAATCACCAAAATGCTCATCAGATTTTTCATCAAGATAAGATGTTAGTTTTTTGTGAAGATAACAAACGTGATTTGCAGTTAGTCGGCTTAACTGTAGTTTTTTGATGGTAATCTCCAATTTAAGAGTTTCGAAACTCTTTGATGACGAATAATATTGAACATTGCCAACTGGGAACACAAATCTTTAATTTAACTATCGAATTCCCAATTTGTTAACCGATTGACGTGCAAAATTACTTTAATCTTTTATTCCTCCCATCCCACCATCATCATAGCACATAGTAAATGTTCGATTAGAAACACAGAGCGTGTAAAAGATTTTTAAACAATAACTATAAAAAAGTACAATTATTTTTAACACTACCATTCAGATATGATATTTATGGATTTTGAAACTCCATTTTAGTTAAAATTCGACTCACGCTGATTTGATTTTTCACGCAAGCTTGACAGAAAAACAAATCATAAAAAGTAATAGGATTGCCGATTGTGGGTACTTAATTCACATTGTGTATTTTGTAACAAGGTATTTTGTTTTTGTTCTATCATCGCCACTTACAACAATGGTACATGATATGCCTGTTTATTTATGATGTATTATTTTAAGTTGCAAAACATTTTTTATAGGAGATTAAATGGTAGTAATAATAGTTATGAAGAGATAGCATTGGTTTTATTGTCAAGTGTCTTGCGATGGAGGTGGTGATGATTCTTTAGAGAACCAACAAGCCCCACAGTTAGCAGTTAAGTCTTTCGCACAAAAAATAAGAATCGTGCTGCGTGGATATTTATACTTCCCATGACTAACATGCAAAAAATATTTTTATCTGTAAAAAAGATTACAAGCTGACAGCAGGTAAAGTAATTATATTGAAAATTTTAATTTTCCAATAAAAAATTGAGTACTAAAAATTAAACAGAGATAGATGCGTGCTTAAAATATCTTTACTAGCTTTTTAATGTTTGTATCTTTAAAATGAATCCCAGTAACAAGTTAGAATACAATATATAAAAATTGACAATGTCATGCAGTCATGCGCATTCATGTAACTGTTACATATGTTATTTCTGCCAGACATCAGAAAGGCGCATTTACTATTTTGCTCCCTTTCATTCTCCTTGTCATTTTTGGTGAGCGAGAGAGAAGCCCAGTCAGCAAATAATTCGAAGGTAACTACATTGCAGAATACAGTCTTAAATTGGTATAAAGTGTCAATGATGATGAAGGTAACATTTTATTTTTAAACTAAAAATTAAGCGTGAAATAAGATTATCTCAGGACACAGGAGACACTACATAACTAAAACCAATGCAAATACGTATTACATATTTAGGGACCTTCTTTTCAACCTGATTTTTATTTTTATGCATGTATTTTCTGCACTATCATCATTTAGCGCCACCCCCTTTTCATCATAGCTATTATTAACACCACCATCACCATACTTGTGTTTGTTATGTTCAGTCCTTAAGATTAAAAAATGTAAGTCAAGAGAGTATGATATCCGAAAGTGTTAAGGGACTTGAAATGATTTAGTTTATAACGTTTTGTTATTTGTTCCCCCAAATTCTCATCTCCACTACCACCACCTCCACAGGTTCAGCACCAGTTTTGCTCAAAACTAAACTACTTACCTGCTCAGTCAAGTTTAGTCAGATTTTTTAAAATTGAATAGTGAGTATGTTTATATGTTTGTGTCACAAAACAAAACTCCAAGCATGCATATCATCTCGTCGTGATCATCATATAATATGTAATGTAACCTACATGTTTTTATTACGATAAAAGATGCTTTGGCTTCATGCGCCTCTCTTAGATTCTCAGATAAGCAGAAAGATGCACCGACCGAGCGAGCCTTTTATACATACTTTATTTATATGGAGTTGATTTGATATAAGGTCTCCTATTGTCAGACAAGCAGACATATAAGAAGATCCTGTTCATTTTTTCAAACGAACAGGTTCACAATTCACACATATCACATTGCATTGTTGTTGGCTTCTTCTCTCTTATTGTGATTGTGTTTTCTTCTGACGACTCGACTCCTGAGTAGACCTTTTACAAGTTTCTGTTGAGCATGTGTGTCTTCGTGTCTTAGATCAAAAACTGTTACATTGAAAGTTTTGATTTTTTGAATATGTTCGTTCGTTACTGACTGAAGCCTATTCTGTTCACGCATTTTTCAATTGAGAAGAACTACATCTTAGGCAAAGTAACGTTACAAGGTAAAACAGGCTTTTAAAGTGCACTCTCAACAACCACACACACCTACACACATGTTTATACTTAACGGAAACAGTGCAGTGTGCAGTACAGGTAAAGAAGCTATGGGGGTAGCTAACCAAAAATGTCTTGAAAGGATTCAATTTTACTAATACGTACACAGGTATAAAGTCATACAATGATCAACAATGTGTACTAACCAAACCATGCAATAATAATATCAAAAAGCAATATCAAATCAGACAAAACTTGTTGAATTCTTCTCTGCATCCTCATTTTGGTGCATCGCCCATTCATTTTTATTCATGTGAGTACACAAAATGCACACGGTACGGTTGTCTTGGTCTGGTCTTCTGGTGTCCTATGAATAATATATCAAGTCCAACAAATATAATGTACGCACATATATTAAACTTCAATTTTAACAATTCATCTTAACCCTTTCGCTCATTTACCTACAAATTGCATTAACAAAGTAAATTCCTTTTATTAAATCCTTTTTTGTGTGTGTGTCCGTCTGTGTGTGGCTTCTTGGCTAAACGGCAATATAATCAAATCAGCTTTTATAAATTTATCGGCATCATCAGTGCAACAGAGCATTATGCTAAAACATTCTTGGGATTTTTCAAGTGCTCCTCCATCATCTTTTTTCGTATGTCAAAAACCAAGCCCACTTTTATTCTCGATTCCAATGTGCGCTTAGCCTCATTATTGAGCTGAATTAAAGAATAAAAGTATGTGCTTCTTCACTCTCGAAATTTTTTGCGTGTAATTTAATTTACGTGCTTGTTTACTATACACAAAATGATGATCAATGATCTCTGGGCAGTGATCAGTGAAGAGTAGAAAAAAACAATTAAGTGAGCAAACGAAACGAAAATGATATTCTTCATGATCCGCAGTGATGAACAAACTGACTAATTACTAAACTTGACTGTACATCAATACCAACAATTTCTGCATGTGTGCGCACTCAGCGCATCCCAAAAACAGTGAAGGTGCGATAAAAAGTGAAGATGTTAAAAAACACAATGCTATTTTGTTTAGTGGACTATAATAATAGGCGGATATGATAGAATACGACTAGTTTTTATTTTAAAGGAACTTTTGGTTTTGTGTTTTAAAACTCGCACTTTATATGCTTATCTAAAGTGAATTTTGAGTTCCTTTAATGGAATGGATTGAGTGCATGACCAACCCCCAGCAGTTGTAGTACAAGTACAAGGTTTTATGAAGAATACGTGAAAAGATGCCGAGGAGGAAGAAGGAGAGCACATTAGCATTATTTTCATCGTCCTTCTCAAAAACAGTATCCTTACCCAATGTTGTTTGTTTATACTACTTTTCTTCGTCTTATTAGTACATCTTGAATCTTGAGACTGTTTACTGTTTTGTTGCTCCGTTGACCGTTTCAATTGCTTTTACCTGCAATGCAACCTGTTTTTCGGCAGACGCAACAAGCGTAGTACCACCACCACTCATCATAACCATCATTTCCTGCTAGTCCCCAAAATAAGAAGCAGCAGCAATTTTCTACATGCACAAGCATAACTTGATTAATTCAGTTTAGTGATAATAGTGATAGTACTAAAATATATAGTGCCTATTTTCAATTGTTTCATCTTACCCACACCGAGAGACCGAATAGTTATGAAGAACTCTTTCGAAAATAAAAATTATGCTATGAAAATAATGAGTTATGACGATGATAACACTAATAACATGGTATGGTGGTGATTGTGGGATTTAGCCATTTTGTTATAGAACAGAAGGATCAAGGATCTTATACCCATCTTCATATATCTCTGCCCATCTCTTCACTAAATAATAAATGGTAATTGTAATCATATTATTATCATGATCATCTATGAAAAGGTGTTATAATATAAAAATGCATGCATACCAAACACTCATAATATACAAACACATGAGCATATAAATTCATATATGATATATTTTGAAAATATTTAATTTGATGATTTGAATTTGACGATTCAAAAGTTACGTTCCTTTTGTTGCGGTATTTGGTTTCGGTAGTCACACAGTCAGTCAGTAATACAAGCAGAGGGCTTGAGGCAAGTTGTAAAAAAAATGAAATAGGAAGAACTGACTTGAGTGTAGCGGAAAGGAGAATGCCCTGGTCTTGTGCTATGTGCTGCTGTTAGAAAAATACTGTTGCAGGTGGTTGTAGTATGGTGTTTGGTGAAGGTAGACTTGCTTTTTTTTGCAGACCGTCTTCTTGAGAAATATTATTGCAAAGTAGAAAAGACAGGACTGAAAGATTCAAGACACGCTAGTATTTCATACAAACATGACGACGATGATGATCACCATTCACTAACCATCATCATCATAATATTATCATGATTTTTGGCGCAACAGTAGCACTTAACTATATACCTATGTATCTCTCTTTGAATATTATCTGACATTCTTTTTTTGAAATCTGCAATTGCAAAGGACGAATTGCGCAGGGGTAGAACAAATACAACTATGTGGACAGTTAGGCATCAAGTGTAAAAGGATTATAACATGTGAAGATAACGTTTGAACGTTTTTTAGGGAGAGGGAGGGACAGTTTCATAGGTATACATTTTGTACTTTGTGTTGATGCCTGGGTTGAAATCAAAAGAGATACTTCATTAGTCTTGCATCATAGTTAAGTAGCGTGAAAGCATAGAATGAAAATCGAGTTGGAATTCGAATTCAATGAGTACATTTTTATTGTAGCTGTGCTGGTGGTTTAGTTGTGAATGATATTGAGGTGGGGACAATAAAGAAACTGGCTTTTGCTTCAACAAAGTTATTGCCTAAAACTGAAACGTGAAGAAATTTGAAGCCCTCGTCACCTCAAAAAGAAAAAAAGGTTTTGTGTATCCGCCATGATAGCCCATGACTATGACCAGTGTATCAAAAAAAGTATCAAAGTGAGTGTGTTTTCAATTGAAGGTTAAATGATAACAGGATTATTGGTAGTTCTAGTAAACCAATTAAACTATTAATATTAGGTGCACCGAAAATGAAATTAGATCAAGTGAAGTTTTAAAAGTGAAAAATGTAAACTTTATTTTTTAAAGTGACAATTTTTCGAGCAATTGAATCTAGTTGAATTAAAATAAAATAAAATGTTTCTGGTAAGATGCTATTTAAAAGTTAACTTTTTATTTCATGAAGTATCGTGTAATTGATATAAAAAATGGCACATGCAATCTCCAGAGTTCAGAGCTTGATCTCCTTTCCCTTCCTGATAAATATGAATAGTGAAAGTTTCTTTTTTGTGTCGTCTGTCATTTGTCATTTCTGATATGATTTTTCAATCAACACTCTTCTCTTGAACTCTGAATAACTTTTGTTTTCAATGAAACAATAAGATATAAAATTACTGCGAAGTAATATGACATGCAAATTAAATTGCCTATTTTCCTGTAATTTCATATTAACATTTTTTTTGTCTTTTGTTACTGAATGGTCGCTGCTGATAGTTAATAAGTTTTTAGGTATAATTGATGTCATTAAAAATAGCATATGAATTGCTTGAGAATGAGAGGAAGAAAGACAGGAAAAAAGTAAGAGTATTTACTTTTGTAGGTACTCAAATGATAGGAAAGGAACAAGACTCACCTAGTTTCCCACGCACGGCTTGTTGAGGAGATGGAGGACTATATAAATTAAAATTGATTAAAAGTAGGCAAACTCTTCATATCTCAGTGCATTATATGCACTTGACTATAAGCTAAGGACATACGTATATATACATTAAAAAAGCGTGTGTGCACTTTACATCCGTTTGATAGTCCACTTGAATGAATGTAACATCCTCTCCTTCTCATCACAATCACAACAGCTCATACAAAAGAGACAAGACACGACTAGCAAGTTTCCTTTCAAGGCAATAATAGTGCAGTGTGTTCTTGAACTTCCGCTAAATTTTCTCATGGAGTTTTTAACAAGACCAACTCACACGTTTTCCTATAAAAAATGACAACCGTTTTTTGTTGGCTATATATTTGTAAGCTTAGGTTACAATGAATACCATGTATGCATGTACATTACACTGATTAAATTTAATCTAGATCAAAGTAAAAATAATTGTTTTCAACGACCACTTTCATTGAAGGAATTTTTCATAGAAAGCGATAACTATTTTTTTTTGTATAGACGGAAATTATGTAGGGAACAGGTATTGTACTTTGATGACGCATCATTTTAGTTGTATTGTAATTTGCTTAAAACAAAGTGAAATAATGTAAAATATTGTAAAAAAAAGATTGAAATGAGAAATATTTTTGTGCTGTCGAACAAATTGCTTTTATCAGATAAAAAGTGAAGTGTAAATTGTGGCACTAGTGATATGTGGTTCACGTTGCCCCAATGTTCCAAGATAATAAGATAAAATGAATAGCAAACTGAAATATTCAGAGAAACGTTTGAAATACTTTAAAGGATGTGTATTTTAATTGACTTGGCAGGTAAAAATGGAATTTTTAAAGGAAAAAGTAAAGAAAAAGAAGAAGGGAAGTTTGAGAGCCATGGTCCAGAAAACTGTGATTGTCGTAGCTGTAGTCCTTAGTGTATTTATAAATTCAGTGGTAAGTTTTCAAGTACAATTATGTATTTGCAGAATTAATGAAGAGTGGCCTTGTTATTAAATACTAATTAATTTATGCATGTATTATATTTTTTATCACAGAAAGGTGAAGTAGAAGTGCCAAATGATGAGGAGTGGATCAATTGCGGGGTCAGTATTATAACTATATTCTACGAAATACACAAAAATTATCCTAGTATAAATCAAAATCGACTAAAAAGTATTTAAAAATGTAATTGGCGTCCTGTAGGAATTTTCTGAGACCGCTACGCTTCCACACTGTATGTGCTCAGTCGCTGAGGAAGAAGGTTTTCGTATAAATTGTGACTCGTAAGTTTAATTGAAAATTGTAAAAATATTATGATTAATTTTGACACTTAATGCTTAACCAAGTTTTTCATTAACATAAGTATGATTTTCTATTTGTACTAGTGTCGTTTTCCCGGTTGACTTTCCCAGTCTGCCTTTCCGACAGCCTATTAGCTACTTTTCGCAGAGATTTGTCAAGTATCAGAACATTCCTCCACAGGCACTTCTCGCTAGTGGTCTCCCCCTCCGAACACTTGACTTGTCCAACAATTGGCTAAGAAGGTTAGCTATAATTAAATAATTAAATTTAATATTAAAATGAATTTATGTAGACGAGTTAATCTAAAAATGTATGATGTCCAGGTTAACGGAAAAGTCATTGGAAGGGTTGACAGAGACGTTGGAAATTTTGGATTTGAGTAACAATTTGTTGGGAGATCAGCTTAACCCTATTTTCAGTACCAGCGAATTCAAAAGATTGCCAAGATTGAAAGTACTTGCGTTAGGAAATAACTTATTGAGTCACGTGGATGGTGGTATTTTGGATGGATGCTTGAGTTTGGAGGAATTTTATTTGGGTATGCATCAAAAAATTCTCTTGTGTATGCGCTTAAATTTTTTTTTGGTTTTTCATACATTTTTTGTTTTGTAGATGACAATGAGCTGAAAGGAGTGCCTGCCACAAGTTTGAAAGGACCAAATGCTTTAAAAATTCTTGACTTGAGCATTAATTCGATAAGTATGAAAATTGCCACATTAGTTTATCATTTACACAACCCTTCGAATTCGGACGTTTGTCCTATATATAACCGTTACACTTGTGTCTTTAGATGAATTGAAACCGGATGACTTCAAAAATGCACCATCACTCATTTTCCTGAACATGAGTCACAATGAGCTTGTTCAAGTGCAGGGAGGGGCCTTCCGCAGTCTGCAAAATTTAAAATATCTGGACTTCTCATACAACAGGATCCAGGTATTTAACCTATATAAATAGTAGTAATGATGAGGTTGAATGCACATTTGTCGAAGAATGGTGTGTTCATCTATAATATGTGTGTGTATCTCTATTTATTTACCATATCTCTATATTTCAATCTTTTTCAGCGTTTAAATTCAGATAGCTTCACCGGTCTGGAAACTATCGAAGAACTAGATATTTCTTTCAACTTTCTTACTCAAATCCCTCTGAGCAGTTTGAAAATTATGACCAGTCTACGAGTTCTAAAATTGTCTGGTAATCTCCTCCAAAATTTGGAGATGACCAAGGACCTGAAATCGATGACCAGTTTGGAAGTACTAGATCTCTCCCGGAATAGACTAAATGAACTACCACGTGACATATTCCAGGGGATGACTAACCTGAAAGGTAATTTTTAAAAAACTAGTTACGTTTATTAAGCACGCATTTTAGAAAATAATTTGAACACAATTTGAAAATTTATTTTATCTCAGAACTTAACTTGGGAGTAAATCAACTACGAACCTTGCCGTCAACTGCTTTTGAAGGTCTAACTGGCTTGATTTCTCTAAACATCATCGATAACAACCTTTTGACCTTTCCAAGTCAAGCTGTTGAGAACATAACGAATTTGCAGGCCCTCCAACTAGATTTTAACCGTATTTCTGCCTTGACCCCAATGAGAAATCAAAACTTGACTAAACTAACAATGTCGCACAATCTAATTCGAGAAATTCCCGCCGAGACATTTACAAAGTTCCCAGCTTTAAACATTTTAAATCTTCGGGGAAACCTTATTGAAAGTATGGATGAGGTACTACTCCCAACAACCCTGCAAGAATTAGATATTGGATTAAATAGCATTCGCTCTATTCCACGCTTCCAACTGCCATCACTAGAAATTCTTAAACTTGACAAAAATCAAGTGTCTACCCTTTTGCAACACAACTTTGTTTTGTTGGGAAATTTACGGGAGTTGCATCTCAGTTCCAACATGATTTCCAGCTTTTTCGGCAACTCTTTCGATGGACTGGACAGCCTGGAAATACTTCAATTGGATGGTAATAGGTTGGAATACCTTCCACGTTTTGGGAACATGTTTGCAGTGGAAACTCTGAATTTCAGTAGAAATTTAATCAAGGAAATCGGCGTACTTGAAAACATGTTGAGTCTGACCACTGTAGACTTAAGTCATAATCAAATTTCCAACATGAAGACTGACACATTCTTCAACACATCCAACTTGATCACCATCCGCCTTAACAATAACAAGCTTACCTCCTTCAAAGGATTCACTGGTTCATTTGACAGATTAAAAACGCTTGACCTGTCGTATAATCACATGTCATACGCATATCCCAACAGTTTCGAGAGTTTTGGCCAACTGTGGAATCTAAATCTGAACAATAACAGATTCACCCTTTTCCCAACCGAATTCCTCAAACCTTGTCAGCAACTTCGCTACATTGGAATTTCGAACAATCAAATTAAGAATCTGAACGAAATGAATTTCTCAAATTTTATACATTTACGTGAATTGGATTTGAGTGGAAATCTGATTGAGTTTGTAATTCAGAATGCATTTTTAAACTCAACACAACTTCAAGTTTTGAATTTTTCTTCTAATAAACTGGAAAATTTGGATGCAAACACATTCCACGGAATCCTTCGTCTTGAGCTTGATATATCAAACAATTATATGAATACCTTGCCTCCCACAATTTTTGATCGCAATCACGTTTTGAAATTGCACAAACTGAATATTGCCAAAAACTCGTTCCAGTCAATACCCGAAGCACTGCAAAAGCAATATTTCTACCTGGAAAATTTGAACATGGCAGATAACAAAATTGTTGATGTTCCGCCCAATTTAAATATATTAGTTAATGTGAAAAAATTGGACATCAGTTATAATCCGTTGAGTGAAGCTAGTTTGAAAAACATTCTCAGTGAACCTAAAACCGTGCGTAGTTTGAATTTAGCAAATTGTTCAGTGAAGACGATTCCAGTATTGGAAATGCCCTTCTTAAGAGTGCTCAACTTGACTCGGAATGAAATTAAGGGCTTCGAAGAAAGTGTATTTCAAAGGACAACGTTACTTAAAACACTTGACCTTAGTTTTAATCAGTTTTACACATTGGAATCCAGTTTCCCAGCTAGTTTACACGACTTGGACTTGTCTGGAAACTTTATGAATATTATTACTGGAACCCATGCCTTCCCACTTGGTTTGCAGTCTTTGAAGATGAACACATTGGAAAATTTGATGAAAGTTGAGAAAACTGCGTTAAATCTGAAGCATCTGAAAACTTTGGAATTGTACAATTTACCAAAGTTGGGGTATTTGGATATACGTGGGCTGTTGGCTCAGTTGCATTATCTGGAAAATTTCGATTTTGAAGTAAGTTACGAAATTTTGCATGCATTCAACTTCCATTAATTGCCTTTTATGTGGAATTAATTTAAACTAATTCTTTGATAATAATCACTTTAATTAGGTAAAGGATCATGCGATAGGAGATCAAATTCATCCTGGACTCAATTCCAGAGTAAAACGAATTGGTCTTCGGGGGAAAAGAGTCAGAGCTATTTCGACTGGTAAGTATACTCAACAGACGAAATTATTTGTGAAAAAACTGTATTTCATGTGTAATTAATTTTTCTTTATTTCGGTTTTAAGGTACCTTTGCTGGCTTAACTAGCCCCAATGTGAAAATCACATTGGCCAACACCAGTCTAACAATGTTACCTTCCATTCTCGTCACGGTTCCAGCTTCGTCAAGTGTTTTAATTGATCTTAGTGACTCTAAAGTAACCAACCTGTCCCCCCCATTCCTCACAGAAAACATAAAAATTCAAGGACTCACACCAATTTGCGACTGTAATGCAGTAACCCTCGTCAAGTATTTAAAAGCTGTAGACAGCAACGTTATTTGCTCCGGTCCTTCAAATCTTCAAGGTCACAGTGTCCTGGACATCCGTCTCGATGAGTTAACATGTGAACCTGGCTCTAGCACGACTCCTCCTCCAATAGTTTCCACCGTCAGCACCACAACGACAACTCAAGATGACATTATCTGGTCTCTAGCACCTCCAACCACTAGCAGAACCAATAATAACATCAACAACATTAAAAAGGCTGACAAGACACGAGGTCACGGTGGATCTGATCATGTGAGCAAAGTGAAGCCCCAAGAGATCAATAACATGGACAGCCTTATCTTCGGAATAGTTGGAGGCGTCATTGTTCTGATAGTCATTTTCGTAATAATAATCGTCTGTTTCGTTAAACTGACAAGTTCCTCGGGTTCCGAGCTTGTCAATCCCGCTCTGGCATCCTCATATCCACAAATGGCTCCAAGCGTTGTAAGCGTAGGTCACGGTCACGGTGGCGCAAAGTGTACATGTCCCCACAAGGCTGAGCCGCATTCCTTAATGCAACATCAACAATATGCCACGTTGCGAAGCAATTCGAAATATCACATGAGCCCTCAACAGCAGGCTGCATACTTCCATCAAGCTGCCAAGTACTCCACCATGAGTCCAGCGATGAGTATGGGAGGTGGAGGGAGCATCTACGCTGTTCATCCGGGGAGCCTTCACCAGGCCAGTGGAAGTGCCAGTTTGTCGATGTATCCAAACAACACACAGGCAATGACAATGGCTCAGCCAAGTAGCTTGTATAATGCAAATCCAACTTATGGTGGTAGCTATGTTAGCCCCCGAGGTCATCAACAGCAACAAAGTTCAATTTATGGATCTATGCCATACTATTCCCATCAAGACACAAATGAATATGACACAAGGAGGCAAAATTATAACTAAAATCAAATTATGACGCGTCTTCACTAATTAAAATTTTTAGGTGGTTATATAAATATTTATGATAAGCTAAGTACATTTTATATGCATTGTACTGTAATGTTCATAGTTTATAAATACTTGTTAAGTAAATATTTATGCTTAAACATATATTTTAGAATATTTCAGCAACTTGTCACAAAATAATTTTATGCTTAAAGTACTTTGCGATAGTGTTCTAGATTTTTAAAGCGTTCGAAGATATTTATTTTGTTTTTTAATAAAAGGAATTTTGTTCTTCTGCAGGGAATATTTTTTCACTTTGAGTTTCACTTTTAACAGAGCATAATGGTCTTTTCAACAAGCTTGAAACATGTTTTTTCAATTCCTCCTGAAAATGGTCCATTTGCTCCTCTTCCATGCACTTGTGGAACAATTCTTCATCACTCAGCGGTTGCCAATCCTTTGGCGCAAACTCTTCACAGCACTTGTAGTCATGTATCAATTGAATGACCTGTTCCTCTGCTTGTCTGAAATCGTCATCTCCCATCCCCTCAGCGTAGTACCAATGAATAAATGCTTTTTTCCTAAAAAGAGCCCTATACTTTTTCAAAATATTGCCCCAAATATGCCTTTGAGCTCCAGTATGATTAGCCATAAAAGTCGCTGATATTTTCATTCCTTGCGGAGGAATGTCACAAATCCCCTTGATGAAATGATTGCGCATCCATGGTACAAATTTAGACTCATTGTTGTCCTCAAATATGGTAAGATGTTTAATCACGTCCAGTTCGCGTACAGAGTAGCCCCGATAAAGTGCCAAAGCTGTTATGTACTTTCCTCCTTTGTACGTTTTCCGGTTGACACCACATGCAAGGAAAGAATCTCCCAAAAGCATTTGATAGGTGATATCATGAACACTAAAGTTACGATGAGGCTGTACTCCTCTGCTGTTAAGAGGCACAAATCCAGGCACGAAGAAGTGTAGTTTTGGAGATGGAACCATAAAACATTGAACCTAATATATGAAAGTATTGCAGGAAACATAATTAGAAAATGTAGGATTCGAAAGAATCAATTTTGCAACATATTTTATACCAACCGATTTCCATCCCAAGTAATTTTTCGAGTCAAATCTGTATGCAGCGCTGAATCCACTAATGACTTTTGCAATAATTTCGTTGATATCTTGATTTAGTGGGGTATCCAGTTGGAGTGTCTCTCTACAGATATCATACAAAACCAGATTGTCCATGCAAACAGTTAAATCACTATTCTTGATCAGTGTCGGGCATGCCAATACCGCATTAATTGGTTCCACAACCGCATCACTACAGCTTCCACCTCCGGGAACCACGCAGTAGTTTGTTACGACCATTTTATTATACTCATCCTTTAGTTGATCGAGAAGCAGGGAACCGAATCCACTACCTGTCCCACCGCCAAGTGAACTTAAAATTTGGAAGCCAGCTGGAGAGTCACACATTTCAAATTCATGGCGAACAGCTTCTAAAGTTGGATCCCTAATGTCTACACCGGTTGTGAAGTAAGCACGCGCGTAATTGTTCCCGGAACCAGAAGTACCAAAAATGAAATTGTCCGGCCTGAATATCTGACCCCATGAAGAACATCTACAGGCATTAAGGGAGGAAGGGTCAAGGTCAACCAGGACGCAACGAGGGACGTAGTTTTGTCCTGTGGCTCCGTCGGTAAAGAGACATTCAACGTGCTCTAGCTGATGGGGAGAATTTCCACATCCACAAAAGATACCTGTCGAGGTGAGACCATGTTCGCCACAAACGTCCTCCCAAAACTAAAAGTTAAAATAAGAGCCATTTTACATTAAAGAAAAAGATTTTGTTCCAGCATGTTTGTTTGTAAAACTTACTGCACTTCCAATTGTGTTTCCACACATTCCCAATTGAATTGTTATAATTTCTTTGCCAATCGTCATGTTTGAAATTAAAATTTAGTACGAATTGAACAACAATAAATTTTGCAGTATAACTGTAACAGTAGATTGTAGTTTGGAAATCTTGGCGAAACCAGAAATTTTGAAAAATACGTGGATTAAATTTTGTACAAAACTAATACTTAGTTTTGATTTTGGGAATTTTTCTTTTAAATATATTAAGATAAAGTATTACTTTAATTTCAACATAATATTGTTCATTACAAGAAATATTGATGTCGCCTTTGGGAACCTTTCCATTTCCAACTTCCATTCGACAAGTTGCACATTGCCCCAATAAACTAAACTACTATCCACGATAACCTTTCATGTATTTTCCAAATTTTCCCTCATCTTCAATAAGAAAATCCAATTCACCTTGGATTATTTCCCAATCCAATCATAAATAGATTTTTCCATAGATAGCATGCATCCTTCCCTTCCCTTCCAACTGGCTCCAAAAATCAAGGTGCACTTTTAATATTAAGCCAAGGCGAATTTCGTAATTTTATCCCGAAGAAAATGTACCTGACAACGCATCACAGGTCACTAGCATTGATTGTAAGCATAATCATTAAACAAATCGTTTTTGCATAAAACGGAGGTTCACTCCATAGAACATTCCTCGTTATTTCATTTGATTTCGTCCACTTTCAATATTGCAACAAACATTGCATATGCATACGCATATCAAAATCATATCTTCGATTTCTTCAATAACACTTCCACCCACGGACAAAAATTGTTCCATTTCGCAGCACACTACTTACAAATAGTCTCTCTTCTAAAAAAGCGAACCATTTATAGCACCAAAGATGTCGCTTACTCCACTTACTCACCTTCCAGCACAAAACTATTAGCCCAGCAAAGACTATATATGCTTGCCATTTTTATACTAAGGCAACGGCACTCTGGCTATTTGATTCCGTTTGTTACATCCTGCCCTATAGCAATACAACCAAACGAGCAAGTGTAAAATAACGGCTTTCGGCAACGACATGCCTTGGCCTGGCCTGCATCACCATCACGATATGAAGCAAGTTAGTATTTATGCCTCCTATTATTCTGCTGTGCTTGTGGACGGTGTGGTATGGTGTATGGTGCCGATGACGACGTAAAGTGTATGCCATGGCATGGCATGGTGATGGCAATGACGATTTCTTTTCTCCATCATGCCTCCATGTCCAGTTATTATAGTGAGTGGTCTTGTTCTTCTTTCTCTTCACTTCTTCAACCTCACTGCAGCAGCCATAGCCACGAAGGAACTCCATTCCACACTCCAGTTGCATAGAAACGGGCCGGGTTCCCTTTTTCAAACACAGTTGTGTTTCCTCTGCAAGCCGGGTAACATCTCACACAAAAACTTTCCGTCTTTCTCCCAAAATAACACCTGCACACACATAACTCACACTAAATGTTGAGAAAGTGGTGCTTTTGTGAGTTTGGTGTGGTGCGTTGTGTGGAGTAGCAGCAGCAGCACTGGAGTAGTTTCCAATATCCGTTTATTTTTTCCTGTCTGCTTCTATCCAAGCGTGTTGTGTAAAGTGAAACCGTTACTATAAATTTCCTTTTTTGCTTTTTTTCATATCAGTGAAAAGTCATTCATTTTTAAACTCATACACGCGAGTGGTTGGTCATAATCGTCATCAATGACTCGGTTTTCTTTGTAAAAAAAATCCTTGTTCGTTTTCTCCACGAAAAGTATACTGATAAGTGAAGAAAGAAGGTGTAAATATTTGATGTTCAGTAGCCGCTAAAATGGAAAAAAACTGGGCTTTACGTGAACATCATACAATACTATACACCCTATTGGAAGATATTCTGGAGTTGTACCCTCTGAAAAACATTTTAATGTAATATTTAAAAACATAAATAATTTGGTTCCATTAAAGCTGTGCTATGTAGTTAATGTGATTAAGCAATGTATAATTTTATGTATTGAGGACATCAAAAGTTTAAAAATATCCGCAACAGCAGTAGACTATCAAACCAGTGAATATATTTTAAAACTGAACTTGACTACCTGGCCTCAGGAAAAATAGACTACCTAAAAATAGTCTCATATTTAACCGTCGTGTGCGGTGTGCGTTCGTTATTCCTTCCTGTAAACAGTTACATTACGTTTTATGCTACTTTTACTCCCTAGCTTGTTTAACATTCCGCTGTAGTCTAACTAAGTGACTTGCTATTAAATAAAAATACGAGATGAAACTTTAGAACCTTCATATTTTTACTCTTTACAGAAGCAGTAGACAAAAAACTCAGCATGCTAAATTTTTAATAACTTTTTTCTGTCGACTGTAGGTGTTTAGTTTATCAAGCTATCATTCCAATGTCAAATTGTTTTCTTTGAAATCTAAAACTTAATACCAAAAAAGCTTGCCATTAGTGACGTCATCGAAAGATATATCTTATGCGTGTCTTCTCCGAAATACCAATACCTCTTATCTTATGTCTCTACAATGTATTTTTCCTAAAACTATAAAAGCAAAAAGGTCTTTTCACAGGATAAGACGATGATTACATTAGCCAGAATGCAGTGAAATGAATATCCTTTATCACTATCACTGTACAAAAAAAGTTGGAAAGCAACTAACTTGCATCCATCCAAACTCTCAAATTATCAGTAGTGTAGCAGTTGCATCAACATCAACTTCCTTCTCATCAGCAACGTCCAGAGAAAAAGTGTCAGTGGAGTACTTACAAAAAATATCAAAAACCGTTACATTATCCCAAGAGACTGGTTTTCTTCACTCTCTGCTTTCTCTGCTCGTGTAAAATAAAACATTAAGAAAAAACACACACATTTAAAGAGAGTCGAGGAGTAAGTTGTTCTCCAATTGAGTTTAGTATTCCCATTGCTGCTCCTCACTTACTTTTTACTATTATGATTAAAAGGTCTTCCAACTTAAACCTTATCCATCTCTGCGAAAATCATCTTGCTGCTTCTTCTTTTCTCATCGTCTCATCATACTCTTCAAAAACATGACAGCAGCACTGCACTAGCACCAACAACATAAGTTTTGAACATGAATTTCTTAACTTGACAGAGTAAATAGGCCAGTCTTTGACGTGACTCTACATTTTTTAAATCTCACTGCTTCTAGGGTTTTTTTTCTTCGTCTAATGAAATATGTACGTGCAATATTTTTTCCTTTCCCCAAGTGAAAAAACTTACAGTATAGCATCAATAAGTAGTTTTATATAAGATAAATAAATGTGAAAGTGTAATGGATATACCTATCACATGAAGAAGGGTTATAAATTATGAAATTTCTTTCTACTGGAGAATTACTACGTTGAAAAACTGAAAAAAATGTGTATAGGTCGCTGGATTTCAGTGGACCAGAAAAAAATTCATTTCCAACTCTGAATCAAGTAGACATACATTTTCAAAGTCTCAAAAGAATTCCTAAAAGTAAAACGTGTGCAGAGTAAAAAGGTGAGCAGAGAAAGTATGCTACATTGCATAATATTCATTTGATCTGAATTATAGAGGAAAAAATAGTTTTTATGAATCTGCTGACGTGTACAACTCTACCATAAGCATATGGCTTTAGAAACTATGGAAGCGGAGGAGGATGGGATGATGGGGATGAATATGATCCCCGAAGACGGGGGTGAAGATGATCTGAGGGTTGCTGCAGGCACAGCAACCTATAGATGTAGTTTTCGAAATAGTTACGATAGTTGTAGTGCTATTAGAAATGAATACGACGATGAAGATGAGCACAGAAGCCATCACAACCCCCACCATCATCGGGTTGATTATATAGCCCGCGAAAATAAACGAAGGGCTTCCACACATATACCAAACAGCACGACGACGTCAAGAACGAGAACCAGACTGCTGAAAAACGTTGCTTTCTCTAGCCTTGTCGTTATTTTCCTCATAGTCTTCTCACAGAATGCTCAAGAATGCTCCTCTGAAGTGGTACGATTGAGACATCCTGATCACCTGTATTACGGAGATAGAGGCGGAGTTGGGGTGGACGGACCACCCGTGATTCTTTACAGACATGGGAAAAAACTGGAGAATAAGGAAGATAGAGAAGATTTTTTTCCCACGAGACGAGATGACATTGATGCTGAAGAGGAGGAGGAGAAAGGATTGATGAACATTTTAGATGAAGATGTTGATGACTCCGAGGTGGAATCATTGTTGGGTCATACCTATTCCTCTAGTGGGCACACTAGTGCATTTTCTGCAAATCTTGTACAACAGCATAGCGTCATCAGCAACAATAAGAGGAAAGGTCATGCCACTAGCAACAATAATTTTAATAGCAACAATAACAATGACAGCAACAATAGAAACATTAGCCGTAGTGACAATGATAGTAGTAATAGAAATAGTAATGGTTTTAGTAATAGTGGTTATACGAGTAACAGTTTTAAGAATACCAACAACCTCAACAACATTTTCAACGGCAATACGCATCAGGACGATGATCAGCATGAGCACCACGAGCATAATCATCAGCAAGATCAGCATGAGAAACATCATCACGACACGGCTGCACTGGAAGATATCGAACTTCCTGTGTATTTCGCCCGTCAGGGAAATGACGAGCCTTTGGAGATTGACCAGCCTCACGTGGACGTGAGTGGTACGAGCCCCAGAGGTCCTTCCACATTGTCTGGTGGTCTTTCTGCAGGTTCCGACTCTCCGACAAGTTTGGCCTTGGGCTCTGAAACCACTCCGACGGGAACGGGTACGGAGGCTCCTGAAGAGGATGGCAAGCTTTTCCCACCTGATCTTTTCACCTTGGAACAGAGACGAAAAGGGGCGGTCGTCTTTTACATTATGGGTGTTATGTACATGTTTGTCGCACTAGCCATTGTGTGTGATGAGTTTTTTGTGCCCTCACTGGATGTTATCATTGAATTTTTGGCAATTCAGGTAAGCTCAGATGCAAATTACTTTTTTCTTTTCAAATGTACAACGAAAAAAAATTCGTTTTTTTAAATATTGCATAACTAACGTAAGTGTCATCACATATTTAAATACACATGCCATTTGTTTCACAATCATCAAAGATAGTGAATTTTTTTTACGTGTTATCGATGCTGGTCGACACACTGCACCCTAATTTAAGCAAAATCGCTTTCTCCGTTTAATATAAGCGAGTGATACTTTATTTAAGATCTGCAGTGCGCGTGCTGTTTTTCTGTTAAACGCGCGAGTTACGTAATATGTGAGTACTAAAGATTATAGACATCTTGAAAAGCCCAGCCCAATGTCTCTTTTTTGTTAGCATGATCATGTGTCAATGAAAGAAGTCTTTCTACTTTATGAAGTTATTTTCTCTATTACGCTCCACTAAACTTGGCCCATTGACCTAAAATATTTATGAAGAATGCTATTCGTTGGCAGTTGTTAAGGATGGCGACGGGATACATGAAAATAAGCTGTCTGGGTAGGATTGAGTGAATGAGTTTAGATTTTGGTGACTAGAAAAAAGAAAGAAAAGAGGGATAAACACTGAGAAGACTGAGATAAAGTGCTTTGTTTATTGTTTTTCCTCTTCTTCTTTTCCGACATAGTCATCATCATCATTTTTCTTTAGGGACCCATTCACATTCACGAAAAGAAGGATAAAAACATTGCACAATAAAGTATCTAGTAACATATCCCCTAATTTTGTTATTGTATTTATATTTCTTCCAGCATATAATGAAACAAACTATATATTAAATTCCATTGAAATTTAAGTAGGCATGCACTTTCATACTCCATAAGTATACTATGGAAACTTACAATTAGTTTAATAATAGCTTACTCTCTCGAGAAAACAGTAAAAGCCAAGTCTAAAAGAATTGCTCATTTTTTATCGAGTTTTTTCAGTTGTATTTATGTTTCTCTCTGCTAAGTATAGAGTCTTCTCTTCTGCTATACAATTTTCTCTGTTTATATTTAACCATTTCGAGGAACGGAGAACAACTGAGTAACACAATTAAACTAGAAGGTCCTCCGTGCATTTCTCATTACAAAAATGATCATTACAAAAGATAAAAAATATGAGTTTTGCTGAAGAGCACGTTTCATTATTTTTTTATTTTCAGTTGGCTTGGCTATATTTTTTCAGCTATTGCATTATTAGCAAAGGCGACCTACGAGTAACCTTGCAACACGTGCACCAAAATAACATGCCTTTTGCCTTTGCAAATTTTATAAATTAATAGTTAACCCCATTCTAAATCCAATCAATCAAATATGCATTCGTACTTCATCATTACATAGGTTTTTTTCAAATACGCTTGCTACCTTGCTAGCTCAAAAATTGATTCGACCACCCTTTTGAATAATTTGTCTTTTCCACCCAAGAACAATTTTCCCGGTTTTGCACAAAATACTGTAAAAAGCAAAGCAGAGACAATTTTTACAAGAATATTGGTTTAAATATAACACAATCAACTTTTTCTGTAAAAGTACTTCAGTCACCTATATGTTCTACTTATATAAATACACTGAAACTAGCATATATACACTATACACTTTAACATCCATTTTGGGTACAGTGAGTAAGTGTGTAATAGCGACAGTCTTCAGTGACTTGACTGACTGCAATACAAACAATCTAGTTATATTACTATTACAGGATAATAATATTTCAATCAATATTAATATTACAACCAAAAACTCCGATATACGCTACCCTACACCAAACATTTCTATAAGTAGCAGCCCCAGAAAAACTTATATGCATAAAAATATGCAACTTCTTTAATAACCACACTGAACTATAAAGACAAACACTTTCCTTCATACATTTTTTCTTCTTTCTATCTTTTTCGTGTTTCTTTTCTGTCTTTGTTCCCTTTCATATTCATTCTACTATTTTTATCGATTTTCTATTTCAAAGAAAGAAATATTACACTTTCATTTTGTCCACCACCAGCCAATCACTTTTCTGCACGTGATACATGTGAGAAATAAGCATCTATGCATAAATATATACCTGTTTGGATTTCCATTCTAAGTAGTAAACATGTTTATAGATAAGCACGTTTCTGCGACATATCCTATTTACACAGGCAACTTGGAATGGAAAAATCCATTCTCATACTCTTCCTGTCTTACTTTCACTACAAATGTGCGTATGAGTACCAAACCAATAGTAAATATTATAAACGAAAGCATCCAATTGACTTTCTCGGTAATTCGTGCGTATTACTGCAACTTCCTGCACCCATTAGTCAAAAAAACACTAGAATATAATTGTATAAAATGAAAAAACAGAAAGTATTATAATGAGCATGCGTAAATAATTTGAAAAATTTATAAATTAAAAAAAAACATACATAAATGGCTTTTTTCCTCTACTGTTTTTCTTACCTTTATTGCTATTCTGACGTCAGTTTTTTAAAGGTTGAAATAACCAGACCAGAAAACCTGAACTGGATATGTCATTTTTCTAGCAATCATGATCGCATATCAATTTTTCAGCTATTCATAACATATTAGAACACAAAAGTACCATTATACCCAGTTGAGTGGACAGTGCTTACTCGTAGACCCATTTATATAATGATATAGATTGTGCAATGACCATGTCATGTCTCGCCAACATTATGAATTATTTTTCCCTCTCTCCACTCTTAGACTCTTCTGACGCTACCAACTTATAATAATTGGACAAGTGGACACTTTAAAATGATTATTTTCCAATTTAGTGAGCAATCATGATGAAAATTCAGTGAAATGCGCAAACCAAATCCAAAAATACACACTTATTCACGAAAGCCAGCAAAGACATTAGTTTTCTCAAGGCCAAGGCAGGTTATCTGATTGTGAAGAAGGTGGGTTGAAAGACAGGTATACCATTTTTTACGGTTGACTTTACCAACTAAACTCAAGTCACGTTGCTGTTGCTGTTAACTTTCCGCCTTTCATTTTCAATCCGCCTCCTATACCTTTCTGCTTGGTTTACCCTTTTATTGAACAGCCAAGTCAAAAGAGTAGTGGATTATATTTTTAGTCTATAAATAGCCACTCAACATAATTCACTCTTTTACCAAGAAAGGGTAAAGAAAAATATGTATGCTTTGCTTTTGAAGTTACGTTACACATTTTGATTATCGTACCTTACCATTTACCAGGTATGTGTGTCTCTCTTCTCCAATATAGTCATACAAGGAAGTAAAATCAGGAAGCGGAATTGATCCATCGAAAAAAATACGAAAAAGGTACAATGTACAAATACAAACTACTCTGAGACAAATGAAATGAGAAAGTTTACCTTTCTCTCTTGTTTTGTTCACTTCTGGCCAAGCACAGTAGCGGTGCACAATCTGCTATGCACACTTACGATTAGCAGGTTCAAATATGTAGCATGTACAGCGTATTATGCAATGTGAAAGCTGGAAAACTTTTTTATTCAGTCAAACTGTCTAACAAACATTACTTCTCTTTGTGTACAGCTTTTTGTGTGATATGTTGATAGCAAAATATATCTTTTACACAAACAAAACATACCAAAAAAATGCCAAAATGCTATTAAGCCTGCTTTGTTTACTTGGGTTATGGCTATATGTAGCTCTAATACAAAATGCGTACATGTGTTATTATGTTGAATGTGTGAGTATTTTTTATCTTGCTTCGTTTTCTTTTCTACTTTCTTTTTCAAAAGACTATGCATAAAAAGTTGGTTATGTTGGGCTTCAGCTCAATTATGCATGCATGAGAGCCACAGCTGCTGAGAGGGACAGGGAAAGAAAGTGTGTTTAAGTAAAATGGAAAAGACTTGTTCTTTTAAACAGAGAACAAAAACAACATATATGTAATATGTATATTCACATCAGATAGATGCGTAACAAGATTTTTTCTTCTACGATGTCTGTTTGACTTGCTTATTTGGTTGAATAGCTTTAAAAGGTTGATTGCTTCTGGAGAAAAATGCGATGTAAATATAACGTATGCAATTGTAAATAGTGTATTATATGCTCTGATGGATGAGTGACATTGCTTTACATTGTAAACTTGTATTCTTGCATGCTGATGAGTGCAATGGAACAAGAATAATTCATTTGGGTTTGCTTTTGGTTTTAATATTTGAATTCACCGAAAAAGCGGTCATATGAAATCAAAGGAGGCAATTAAAAAATACACACAAGTGTATTGTTAAATCATTTATTTGACTAGAAAATTTTGTTACAAAACTCTTCTAAAACTCTTACGCAGAGGAAAAGCATGTACTATGTAGATACCATAACACAATCTACCATAGCATATTCAAAGCGTTTACAGTCTAGAAGTGCGTATTTTTGACTGATATGTAGGCTTTAATTGAAATTAGTGATTATAATTCGTTTCTAGTCAATTAACTGTATTTCTTCCTGGATGGAAACTAACAGCACTTGAAACACAATTTGCACACACACTTAATGCTTTTACATTAAAAAATACTCTTGATTTGCACACATTTTAATCACATTTGCCGATGTGGGACACAACTAGTTATTGTTATTACTAACTTATACAATCGTGTAACTTACAAAAGTCGTAATGTAATATTTTGAATTATATGTATCAAATACAAATACATTGTATTTAAAATGCAAAATATTTCTTCAAAGTAAAAATGTTTCAATCATTACTGTTACTCATCCATCGCTATAGCGCACAACATTATTGACCAATATCAAATAAAACCACTGGAATGTATAATATGTATTTCATCCTTATCTTTATATTATAACACAGCCTACAAGAACCACTACAGTAAAAGTTTTTTTTGGCCTACTTTTACCTTTTCCGCCTCCACGATTTTCCTCCGGCAGTGTCTTTTCAAAACGCAGAATTTTTATAAACAAACAAGCATCTGCATCTAAAAATATACACCAATTCATCTCTCCATATTTATCGTACTCACTTAAGCAACAAAAGCAGACGAACGACGAACAGTAAAAAAAAGTGAAAATATGAACATGTTCCTGTCAAAATATTATTCAAGCAATCCGTTCAAAAATTTCATTTCCATTTTTCCATCCCATTTTCTCCAGCGTCTCGCCATTTTCACAAGTTAGATACGAGAATCATAAAAATACAACAAAGGTGTTTTTTAACCATTGAACCACACTATAGTACGTATGAGCAGTGCCCTTTACCACAACCCTTAAAAACACGCAGTATTAAAAATAACTCTAGTAATATATGTACCACAAACACAAAAAAACAGTTTCAAAAATTTCTTTTTTGTTGACTCCTTTGTGTTGTGTTGTGTAAACTAGTACGCTCTGTTGTAAATAGGAATACGCTCGCGACTTGACTTGAGTTAATAAAATATGCTGTGCTTTGAGTGCAAAACGAGGAGATAGGAAAAGGGAATTTTATATCATGAATGGTTTTTCCCATCTTGTTCTCTTTCTCTCTGTTTGTTGGAGGGTGTACACTTAATCTTGCCACTTTTCCCAGTAGACTTTACATTTAAAAAAAGTTTTCTTTGCTGCGAGGAGAGTCTTTTACAAAATTCACTTTGCTGACTATACTAGCATCATCATTATATTAAGCTTATGTATTTTTGGAGAGTGAGTTTTAAGTGGGTGAGTGAGTGAGAGAGTCATTCTTGAGAAAAATAGTTAAGATGAGTGAAGAGCAAGTTGTAAGTAAACTGTAATTATTATTTAGTTGAAGGCAAAAAAACCAACAGAAGGAAAGAATCAAGTTGAAAACCGTAGAGAAAGTTTGAGCTTACTTCTTTTCCTTTGTAAATAATTTTGGCTACTTTTTTGCTTTGTTATTTTGTTTTTGTTTAATTTTTTTATACAGTTCAGTGAAGAAAAATGTAGACCGACACAGTTTCCTGTTTGTAAAAACAAAGATTGTAAGGCCATATTCCCCCACCTCACCTACTCCAAAAACTCGTTTTCCCCATAGCGTTTCTCCAGCATACTAGAATGATCATCATAATAATATCACTACTGAATATCATGGTATGTTTGTAAACTTCTACAAAATTCGACGTCTCCAAAAAGACGTCATCATCTTTTTTCCTTCTAAAAAACAACTGTCTTTTAATCTACCTTTTAACTTGAGCAAACAACGAACTTTTCTTCCTACTTATTTTTCAAAAGTATTAAGAAAGAGCATAGAAACCAGTTTCTTATTCTTAAATGGGAATTGAATCCAGAGTAAAACAAAAGTAAAGCTTTTCTTGAGATAGTTTATGTTTCAATTCATCAAAGTTCCATAGTTAAACCATCTTTATAAACAACATTTCTTTTATTTGTTGCCGTGTTATTCTAAAACAAGTTAGATTTGTAAAGAAGGAAACGGATCTGAAATTAATTTTCTTCTTTTTGCCTGTCGTCTATTTAAGGAAAATAAACCCTGGTAGACGGTTTAAGTTAGATACTCGATGAAGACTTGTTACAAAAAAGGAAACAATTGTTTGATTTGAAACTGAACGCCAGATTCAAATTCTTCGCCTTAAATTACCCCATGTACATAATTTCATTGTTCTAACCAAGGGTATTAAAAATTGAAATCGAAATCATGAGATCAGGTTATGTCAGCAGAGCATCTTTTTTCAAAACAGTAAAAAATTTCATAGTTACCAAAAATATATACAAATGGCAATATACCGTGTATATATTCTCAAATTACTACTGTT
>JAQFXM010001084.1:0-36508 GCA_034693345.1 Entomobrya multifasciata | reverse complement strand
ATATATTGTATCTAACTTGTTAGAAACAAAAGGGATTAGAGTAAAGTAAAAAAAAGGTCTAGGCTTGCGTTTACTCAGGCGCGGGTTGTTAGGGCTTGCGATTTCCTGCTACCGTCATAACATAGTATTTGGAATTTTCTGTGTATAACATATTTTATGCACACATAGTAAAATGTATGTATTATTACTTTTAATCTTACAACATAAAATTTTCTTTTATACCGTATGCGACAGCGACAATAAAAGATGATGCGGCTCAATGTCAACCTAAATCTGGCATCAACAACAACGCAAAATAAAATGACATTACTGCAACTTTACGACTGCGACATGAGCAACTCGGAAAAAAATTTCAACAAAAGTCAAAAGTGTTTCGCTTTTTGGTTGCAGATATTCCAACACTGAACACCGCCACTACCATCATACTCATCATGAAGCATAACTTAATGTGATCATCACAGTAATTTTCTCGACTTGTATAAGCTCAGTACCGTGTATAATGCCGTGTGACTGTAAATGCTGCTGAATTCAACAAATATTGTCACAAATTCCATGAGTAAACGTATATTTTTTATCATATTTTGTTAGCTCAACAAGTTATCGTGCAAAATGATGCAGTAGAGTAGAGTATTATCAGAAGAGTAGGAGTAACCATGAATGTTGCTTTTCAGCGAAGCCATCATATTCTCATCTCATACTTAACTTTTAATGCATCTCCTCGTGTATATTAGCTTGTTAAAATAATTTCCTTCTTCCTTATTATTGCTTGTTGGTTGGCTATTGTAGTTAAAAAATTCTGCTACAACATTATTTTATCCAAATCAAAACTATCATAATCCATGCCGCTTTTCATATGCATACATTCTTCAATTCAAATCCCTTTTGCCATCTATATCGAGAATCAATACATTTTTTAAACATTAGACCACTTTGACTGAATAGTAAGCTAGCTTGCTCCAGCAATAAAAACTCACAGTATGTATCTAACTTTTTCTATAACGCAAATCGGTAATGTGAAAGATAATGAATCTACTTTTTCACCAAATATACCGAAATTACACAAAAACATTTAGTAGCAGCTAAATCAACAAAAAGAACAATGTCGACCAAATAAATAATTTTAACGAATTATGCTCTTCGGTCACATTTAATTAGTTTCACTGCTCAACAGTTTTGTTGTTCAGTAAGCTTACTACCTCTTCCTATTATTTGTAAGCCGCAAAATAACAAGGAAAAATTACGTTTTTGCAACAAAAAAGTAGACAAACTCTCCACTTTTCACTGTGCCGCCACCACAATAGACAAAAATCTTGATAAACTAAAATAAGAATTTTTACAATGAAACCTTTACAAACTAAAAAATATTATGCAATAGAGGAAAAAACTGAAAAGCTATTAATTTGTTAAGAAAGAATAGAAAAAATTACTGGTAATAATCTTGTTACTTTATTTTATTGCACGCACAGTACAAAATTCGGTAAACGATTTTCTTTTCTTGTATCTTTCTGTCTGCTACTTTTTTTTGGTTTGGGTGAGTGATACGGAATGATGAGCACTCGCATGTAATTTAACAGCAGTGGTCTGATGAGGTGAGCAGTATTATTCAACACACCATCCTCAGACTAATCATCTTCATAACTTCTATAGTATTTGGGTATTTCTATCCATATGGATTTTGGATGACGTCATTCCCCACAAAAATGCAAAAAAGGTTTATGCAATCCACTCATCATTTATAATTTATAATCATCATCGGTATTTTTAGTATTAGTAGACTGAATCAACTAACTAGTTGAACGTAAGTAATGTAATATCTTTGGGTAAAAAGTTTTTTTTGAAAAACAAAATCTAAAAAAATCATCATTCATAATCGTAGTAAATGGGGTTCTAATGCTTATTTAATCTGAATCTCCGCTCTGCTTCCCTTTAACTAGTCAAAATAGTCAGAAAGTAAAAAAATCCATATCACACAGCTCAATCCAATTTTCGAACACGCAACATAAGTAACATGCTTAATGTATTATGTCTACCTGTACATGTAAGTCTCCAACAAAATGACTGACATGTGGTGCGATATGATATGGTGGGGTTTGTAAGGTATAGTCTTGCCTGTCATCATACAACACGACATTTTTATATTCCAACTGACGAATGACTAATATTTATCCCAAATCCCACCAACTGCAAACAATAATCCTTTGATACCACCAATATGATTTGATATACATAATACAAAGTCTATTATAATCATCACAATACTAATCACAATCAGGAAAGCGCAGAGAACTGTAATAGACCCCACACATTTCTGTTTTGTTTTTGTTTTGGTATGTGTATCAGTGTCGGTATTGTTTTATGGTTTGTTGTTTAAATGGTAAAAAACTTTTCCTACGGCAGTTGCCAATTCAATTGTGTTGCTGCATTCCTGCCCTACCTAACCTATTTGAACATGCGTGTATGATGCGTGGTGTGGTGGTAGAGGTAAGTATCAGCGTAACGCTTGACGATGATGATGATGATTAGTATGACGATGACTCATACACCGTACTACCAGCTTCGTCATTCCTTCTATTCGCTTTTTTCCATTGCCTCTATCCAAAATGGTCTTCTAGTAGAAATAGAAAATCAATGAAAGCAAAAAAGCAGCAATATAGGTAACCCAACAAAACACGCATTAAAACAGTTAGCATCATGTCAATTCTATCCAACACTGAAAATAAACGTAATAAGTTAAACATTTTGAAAAATAAAAGGATTTTCTTGAACTTTAACAACCGTATATGCCATCATCAGCCATGCTGATTTTTACACTTTCGTGCATTTTCAACACAAAAGTGTACATTATCATCTCATCAGTAACAAAAGTAAAATGGAAAAAAGGCATTTGGAGACACGGTAACTCGTGACAGAAAAACGGCGACAAGTTTAGCTTTGAAATTCAGTGAACCAAACTATCTTTCTTTGTCTCGCTTAAATACATATCTCTCTGTATTTAACAGTTTATTTTTGTTCGTTGGATGATTTTTGATTTTGAGCTTAAAAGTGCAATAAAAACAAATGTCTTGACAGATTAAGTGGAGTGCAATGTGATTCTGATTATCTGTATGTATTCTTCCCTAAATTTTTTTCAGAACCAACCTGTCGTATCTCTTTCAAGATAACTCCTTATCATTATCACACGCACAAAAATTCCTACACATAAATAGGCTGCAAGTAATTTGAGTGAGATGAATAGCACACAAGCACATGGTAGTGTAATATTACACAGGTAAGTTTTACACACATTTTGTCAGTTAGGTATATATATTCATTCAATACCTGTATCGTATCTGTGTTCTTATACCCATAACATACCATTAACCTTCCAACCTATATATTGAATCAGCTCAACTCATTTAGAATACCTATCCCATACTGAAGATAAACATAACCATAGCACACCTCACTGATTTCTACAGCACTAAACCAAACCACACGCAGTTTTTTTTTGTACAGTAGCACATTTATTTCTTGGGATTCCAAAATCATTTTAAAGAATTCCTTCAGGCTCGTTGCAATCATAATCATTCAACTTTTCTAACTACTAAACCAATTTGTTACCAGATTTAGTTTACAGTAGCATGGTTCAACACACAAGCACAACAATATATTCGCCTATATAAAAGTTTGTGGGTAGATATTTGTTTGTGTGCATGGTATATCCCATCCCATCCCATAGTACATCATGCATGATGATAACTTTTCTTATTTTATTTAATAGTGATTTTTTTTTACCCAAAACAAAGCAATTTTCAATTTACATCTTATGATGATTATGTGTAAATGTAAATAGTATTACAATTTCTTTGAGTATACCTGAACTGGCTGAACTACTATGATTTTGTACAAAAGCAGAGTAATCTAATGACAAAAAATATATGTAAAGGTAATGATGATTAATGTATAGAGTTGTGTTTATATGCAATTTAATTTTGTACTTTTACATTTTTTTAATATGAAGCAACCGCACTGCACACAAAATTATCTGTGTATTTTTTATACTTTTGGACTGCACTCCACTGCACTGCATATTATGCAGTTCTTACCATAATCGTTAGAATCTTCACAACAAGCAATTTTTTGTAATAAAATTATTTCTTTTAAAATGTAAATGTTATATATTTTTCATATAAAAGCACTGTACATCTTTTCATTATTTACGTGCAGAAAAAAATGCATTATTACGCATTCTTATCATCTTCATCAGCACCAGCATCACACATCATCCTATTATAACGATATAACACGTAAACACACGTGTGCATATAAAAAATACCATCTTAAAACATGAAACTTGTGCATTAAAATTTTCCACTGTTTATTATAATAAATAGCTTGTCTCTCTCTTTTTCTGTACTTTTTGCCTGCTAAAAAGAAAGTTCGTGTTTTTGTTTGTGCGATTTGATTACAGAGTTGAGGCTTGTTGATTCAATTCAATTTTTTTCTGAAAACTCTCATAATTTTACTATGTGCACTTCACCTCTCTCTCTCTCGTCTCGTGTACATTTTTATTAAAGGAAAATATGACAATTTCAAAAAATGTACACACGTAGTAGTCACTCGGTATTATGTTTTTTGCATAATAACAAGAGCAGTAGCAATGTGCTGCTGGCTTTCCTTGTGTATTTCTGAATTTATGATAGTAAGCGCATTATAAAACAGAAACGTAAGTATAACAGATGAATCTAATATATCATCTGTGAATATGTGTAACAGATTTAATCCTTTCTTGACAAATGTCAACCCTTTTTTTGCAACAAGTTCAGCTGAAATACACTCTAAATGTTGATTATAATAACTTATAAAAATTGTTTTTTAGCTGTTGTATAAATATTAACCATGCGACAAGACAAATCATGTACCTACCTACATCATACCACCATTACCATTAAATATATCAAAAAAGCCACCCTGTTCTTTTCTCACTTTACTTTCTGCATTTAATTTTTCATAAGAGTATGTGGTACACTTTACACCGTGATTATTAAGACTATTACTCATACAAAAAGAAGATTTTTTAATACTTGTTTATCATGCCTTCTTGATCCTCGTCATATCATCAAAAAATACAATAACAGTAAAAAATAAAGTTTTGATCCCTTCTTTTTTTTCTTGCCTGTGGTGTCAGTGGCACATGATAATGATTAGCTAACAACAGCAAATATTATCAGTGATACGCTGAGTTGTATTTATGTAGTCTACCTTGAAGACGGTTGTATAAGAAGCCGAGCCGAGTTTTACGTTGTTTGATTATATAAGTAAAAACCTGCTTTAAAAAAAGTAGTGCCGACTGACGAGACGACTTACTGCTGACATTGCCATTGCCACTGACATTAGTGTTAAATAAATAGGAGAGGAGACTGTGTATACTTTTTTCATATGATCATGATGACATGTTTGATGATGATGATGAGAAAAAAAACTAATAATGATGTTTGATAGGTAATGTCCCAATATCAATGAATGTAGACTTCATCTCATAATAACTACCAGTTAAAATACTTCTTGGCACTGTGTAGATTAATGTTATAAGTTTACACATGTAACTTGTCTTTTTTTTGCTAATGACAAGCGTTACTTTTAACACCAAATTTTTGTTTTTCTCAAGACTTGAGTCAAATAGCTGCGAAATGGTCAATTATGTTGTTATTGCTCATTGTTAGTTTTATGTTGTCGCTGGTGTTCTTTATGAGAAGGGAGCTATTAACGTGTTCACCACAAAGCCATAAAATGTTAATAAGATATTGCATAAAAATAAGTCATTTCTCAAATGCTTGAAAAAAATAATGAATGAAGGATGGATGGATGAATGAGTACGCTAAAAGGATAAAGGATACTACTACAACTGCACTCCACTGCAAAAAATGCCAATAAGGATACTCATTATTTACGTGGTTTGCACTACGGCGCAGTCGTAAGCAGTCACGTCACAATAATTGCCTTTGTGTAAAACTTTTGTAATTAAAAACTGCATACTGCATAGAAAAAATAATATTTTTGCACTCCATTGCTAAATAGTTTTTATACCTTTGAGCATCTCTCTCACATTTTCATCTTATGTAACTGGAGAGTAGAATTGTGTTTCCGGTTAAACTTGTGGAAAATCATTGAACCTTCAATTAAACAGAAAGCTTTGAAGGAAACAAAGATGAGTTTTTGCATTCCTTTTCAATGACAATGGATTTTCCTCATCTTCAGGCAATTATCCAATCCAAAATCCACCGGTACAGTGCAGTAGTGGCAGTGACCAGACTCCCAATATTTATAGCTTGAAGCCCTTAATATTCTAATGGTAGTGTGTAGGAAGACGAAAGCAACGGTATTGTACTTTTTGGTTGGATTAGAGAATGGTAAAACAACGGGTGTAAATAAAATTTACATACACCATATCATCATCTTGCCATATAGCTTCTGCTTCAGGTGTGTTTTGGCACTTGGCAGTGGTAACATGATGATTATTATGGTGAAAAGACCGACGACCGCTGTTTCGCGGTACCTACGTAAAAAATTATGATTACGTCCTTCTGTCTGGTCTGGTCTGGGTATCATACATGTGCATATCATACAAAACAGTAGTTTGATAGTAGTAGCAAAAAATTATGCATCCAAAAAGCATTTATCTTACTCATTAACACAAAACAAGTGATACTATCATTATCATCATTCATAATCATCGGTTTTTAAAAATCATCTACACCCTTTGCCATCATCACCACCACCAACGGGTAAAAGTGAAAGCGTATCAGGTCACATTTTTACAACCAAACCGCAAAGATTGAGGTTGAGGTGACTTGTGTTTAATGTCTGTGTGTTACTAAATATTTGAATTGCATACAATCTTTGTGTTTTTGAGCATTACAAAAAATGTTTGTGGGTTCACCAAAGGAAATAGCAATTTTTAAAAAATGTGTGGGAGACAATTTTTTTTGAAGTGGGCTACCGAGTGTGTGTGTGTCCGTGTTTGGTTAAGTGATACAACTTAACCTGCTGCCAGTTGACCACGACCACAAAAGCAAAGTCATACTAATAATTTTTTTGAATACACACATTGCGGTTTTTTAATATTTTACATTACTATAAAATCATTTAACACCAAACAATAAAATTACGTTATTTGAGGGAAGTTTATAAAATATTTCCTTCTTTTTGTGTATGGATTCGTAATGCTTATTGTTTCGTCATTTCAATTCAACAATCAATACAAAAATTTAGGACAATACAATTCCATTAAAATTGCATTTCAATTTTCAATCCCGGAAATGATATGGCCAGCGCAGCGGACGGACAATCAAATCACTGCCGAGAACACTATTGTCGGAACAAGCAAGCTTGTTGTTAAAGTTGTGATAAAAAAAATTGCGCTATGAAAAACTGATCTGATTTTGATTGGATTTTTAGATTACGTTTATTGTACACATTCATCTGGAATAATTTATCAAACAATTCAGGAACTTGATTTATTACAGAAATGACAAAGCATCATTTATTATTATCATCTTGAAGCACGGCCTTGGCTTCTCGTATCTCGTTATCGTATCAATGCAATAGGCCGGTCAGTTTTTGTGAGCTGTTGTTATTTTTAACATGTTTGGCAATGACAGGTAAAACCCTACATAACACACGCATGCCTGTATCCGTACCAAAACGGATTGATTTTTGACTTCACTTTTGACTTTTTGACAGATTTTCGATTCGCTCTTAGTTGTCCACACATTTACACAAAAACACGTCAAGATCATATCATCTATCATATTTTTCTCAAAACCAAAAAATCTATTTTCAGTTTAAAGGGCACATCTTTTTTCTCACAAAACAAAAAAAAACACGTCATATTAAACAAAACACGCGACATTACCTTTTCCAGTAGGTCGATCCATATTCCTTGAATGCGGCAAGAAGGTCATCTCATGCACATAACCATCACTGTGTAGCAGTACATGGTCTATTTTTGAAACTACATGACACTCTTTCCTACACTCAGGATCTGCCAACACGGCTTGTCCTGTTTTTGCACACTGATAACAAATAGCCCATGCATGCTCCTCACTAATTGCTGCAGTAAAAGACTCCAAAATACTCCCCAAACTTAAAGACCCCTGAGCATCAAGCCCAATGTGGGGTATGTTTTTATCAATCATTCCGTTCCTAATCATCATGATGATTACTGTGCGGGGGAGTACTTTTGAAGTACAAACTTGGTAGTACTAAAAAATAAAAAGTTATATCTTGAGCAAATGTATAGCTTCACATTGATACACTTTTTTTCAATCGATATCCAGAGACAAAAAACTCATTCTACACACGTTGTTTTTTTTGCGTTCCATACATCCATACATACATACATACCTACACATGTACATGTGGTATGGGAATGATAAAAAGATGATTATGACATTATTGGGTTTGCAGGTCACATTGCTACTTCTTACTTAGTACTATAATTATTCATAAGATAAACGTGCTCACATTTTTGTATAAAATATTTTACTTTAAATTGTTGGAAATTTTTGAATTGCATTGCAGCAAATATTTTAACACTTCACACTTTTGTCATCACACTGCACTATTTTAAAATGCGATTTAGCACAGTAGACAACAATGTAACGAAGAGACGTTTATTTGACTACACTGCACTTCTGCGAAAAAAATTGATGTATGTATTTTTTGATGAAATTTTTGATTTGTCACTATTCATACATACATGTATACATTTTTATATAGGTATTTATATGTAAAGTAAACACAGTTCGTTTCAGGTAAAGAAATTGTTTTCTAGTAGGCCATATTACGGGTCTCACATGTAGAGCACAAGGCACACACACAAAAAAACCTACAAAAAGTAAATCTATAATATTTTTAAGCTAAACTTTTATCCGGAAAAAAGTACACAATATAAACTAAATACGAAGAATAAATCGATGATGTTAAAATTTTAAAATTATATATTTTTATTACATTTTTTAATACTTTTTTTGTATACGAAAATCCACTATGAAATTGTCCACGACAAAATAAATTTGGGTAAAGAGCGATGTATTATATTATACCTGCTTTAAACTTTTTTTAGTAAAGTTTTCAAGTAAGTAATGATGATATATACCTAACTTTTTAACAAGTAAAGTCTGCGTTAAAAAAAATTTGCGTTTCGGGGTAGCGTGACCCAATGTGCTTGGCTGCTGAAAGTTGACTGAAGAGATAGGAGAGCACCTTGGCATTTAGTTTTTCATACATACATGCTCACTTTACTCATGATGATCAGATCATGCTACTATTTAATATATGGCCATATTGCATTGTAAAACTGAGAAAAAAGGTAGTGAGTAAAGTAAGTACACGCACAACATAACACAACAGCTCAGCAAGTTGTTGAGATGAGAATATTTGGTTTGGTAGTAGTGGTAGGGTTTTCATTATGACGATATATTCTCTACGTAAAATACTTACGTAGTTTTGTATACACACTTGCTTGAAACTCTTTTTTTCCTCATTCACTCGTTCTCGTGGGCTTATTCAAGGGAATGGAGAATAGGCATGTTTATAAGGTATGCATGTATTTCTGAGAGAAAGAACCTGTCCAATGGATTACATTCCTCTATTTACTAGAAACTAACTCTAGCTAGTGTTCTAAAAGTTCTAAGATACCCAATTGCAAAGAAATAACACAGATATGTATTCAAAGTAGTAGTGCCTCTAAAAGTCTCTGCTTTTTTGCTGGTCTATTCCATTGTTGCTGCTTAATGCATCGCATGGCCACTTTTATGTATCATACAAAAAATATTAGTAGCACAATTCCATGTGTGTAAGTAAACTAAGTAAATTCGCTCCATAAGACTAACTGCATTGTTGCATGGATGTGCATGTGGAATGAATTCATACCTCTACTTACTTTTGGTTTACATTTAGCATTGCACATGGAAAAATATTAAAATTTTGTGTATAGCACAATAATGTCTTGTACAATAACAAATGACTGCTGATGATGTTAAAACTGATTGTTGTTTATTTTAGGTATATATGTATGAATATGCATGATTGCTTATACTAGTAATAGTAGTAATGGTAGTAATATTCAAGTAGTAAAGCAGTATATTTCATTTTTGTATGCCTAAAATAAGGGTGAGTTATAAAGGCTTTGTGTGGTTGAGTAAGTTTGAAGGCATTTTAAGTTTCATCGACTAATAACAGATTTACCAATTTAAAAAGATCAATCCTTTCCAGAATGAGAATTCACAGTATCACTAGTATCACTACACGAGAAAAATGGTATAGAAAACAACCACAACCGAAGAAATGTGGATGCGATATGCGATACCCTACAAGGGTCACAAATTTTTTCATAGCACAACTGAAAGGTAGACTTCAATGAACCCTTCTGTCAATCCCTTGTTGAATGTATGAACACAAATAATTTTAGGAGTAACGGACATGACAGGTTGTCTACTCAGGCATGTTTCTCAGTCTAACGGAAAAGATGAAAAACAAGTGGATAATTTTTAGAGAGTTTCTGCGCAAACGAATTTTATTTGTCGTCCATGTAATGTTTCGTCTTGATCAATGTAAAATAGTAAAATATAAAAACAAAACAAAGAATTAACCGGTAAATCTTACCACAAGTAAATTTAAGTACATAGTACATGCGTATAAAAATATTTTTTCTCATAAGAACATCAATAAAACCATAATATTATACATTTTGAAAAAATGCTACTGTTAAAAAGTGATAATATTTGAATCACTATCTAGAAGCCAATTAGCTATCTTTTGGTGCTTGTGCTGCTTTCCGTCGTAATAGACCAATGAAAGAACTTAAATTCACATTCTTCATCATTTGATGTCCCTTTTCCTAAATGAAAACAAACGAAAATCAATAAAATTTATTAATGATTATTAAAGTTACATGAAAATTGCTTTATGTAGTAAAATAGCATTACCTCATCATTGGGTTTTGGTATCGCTTCTGTTGCTTTAGGCTGATTTAATGGAGGCTTCTCTTGGTTCTGGACTGGTGGTGGATTTTCTTTACTTTGTAAACCAGTATTTACTTTCACATTGCTCATGTTAATCAGAGATAACAACGTTTCGTGTTCCGAAAGAGTTAACTGCTTTTCTCGACCACTAACCTGGAAGCTAATACCAGGCGTTTGTCTACTGAGGCAGGGGTTTACTTGTTGTTGGGAAATGTGAGATTGCATATGAGGAAGGTGGCGATCAATCCGATCATGAATGTGAGCCTGGGGGTACTGCATGGAACCGACAGTACTTGCGACTTGCTGTGGTCGAGCTAATAACACAGGGGGTTGTGGAATAGCAACCGAACTATCTCTTACTTGTGGCTGTTGTTGACGATTTACGGGTGCAGTAGGCTGAGGGGGATGACGCACCACCCCATCTCTTATTTGTAGTTGTTGATGTGGACGAGTTAGAATTACAGGCGGTTTGGACTGTGTAACTTGCGTCTGCTGATATGGCGTACTAGAAGGGGCAGGGGGTTGGTGTGCTTTTCGTATTAGCGATTTTTTAAAGGAAGGTGGCTGGGAATACTCCACCGCATTGCTTGTCGTCGCCTGGGGTTGTTGTGCTCCATTTTGTAGCCCCGGGGGTTGTTGTGAATGTACCGTTGCATTATCTCTTACTGGAAGATGCTGCTCAGGTCGATTCGGTGGCTGAGGGGCTTGGGAATGGACAACGACCACTGCCTCAGCTCTTACATGAGGATGATGTGCATGCACTGGCCGATTTTGAGATTGAAGGCCTTGAGGATTGCCCCTTGACTCTTCACTAACATGCGATTGTTGTGGAGGCAAATGGAGTAATGGAGGGGGTTGGCGACGCCCCTTTGTGTTGTCATCTTGTGGTGGCTTAGGCTTTCGGGGTGATCTATAAAAAATGAAAATCAAACTGATTAGTTCATAATTCAACCCAACACAGCAACAAACAAAAACACTTTTAATATACTTACTTTGGAGTTTTAACGGCAGGTTTTGATGTAATGTTAGAATCTTCCTCTGAACTAGATGACAACTCCCCCTCAGACTTTTGCTCTGAATTATCCATGTCTGGCGAAGATAAAACTATTTTTCGAGGCGATGGAGCTGGTGGTGTTGCATTTGGTTGAGTGATCACGCTTGATGTTACTGGTACTAGTGAGAGCACTGTTGTAGATGGAGGAAGTTGCAAATTTGTTACTTGAGTCACAACAGCCGACCTGACTGGTAAAATTGGACTATGCGAATTGCTAGAGCTACTCTGTGCTCTCCCAGGCGTTCTCGGAACTCCCTGCTTCATCGGGGTTGATGTCCACAGGTCCGGTGGGAATGAGTACTTTAAGGAATGCATGGAATTCGAGTTGGAATCAGGGTCTTCAAAGACCATTCTCGGGGTAGGAGGTAATGTGAACTGGGTTTCATTAAGATTTGGAGGTGGTGCTTTCTTAAATGGGGTTATCAGTGGACTATTAAATCCGTTATTGGAATGTTTGCACCCGCCAACTTCATAAGTAAATTTTACTGGAGTTGGTTCTGGGAAGCCAAGAGGTGCAGGGACGATGTTAAATGTGGTATTGGCACTTTCTTGTATTTGTAAAATTGGGGGTTCTGGTTCTGATGCTTCTACTTGTTCGGGTGGAGGATGAATCACAACGGGAGGAAGTACAACACTTGGTTCTGGAGCAACGACTCTATTTAATGGTGTCTCATTTGAAGGAGGACTACTACCAATGCCTTTGAAAGGTGTCTGGAAGGATCCATCAGTTACCAGTGGCGTAATATGATAGTTTCGCACATTTTCACGTGGTTGCCCTAATGGTACTGCTTGATCAGCTACGGCCTGGGCTGCGATGACATCTGGACTTCGTTTGCTGGGTGGGAGATTCTTTGGTTTGCAAGGACTTTCTCCAAATAGATCTTTTGCAGTTAACTTTAAAGTTACTTTGGGTTTGGCTGGTTTCTTTGTCACAGGTGTCTTTTTGGTTCTTGCTCTACGTTTCTTGTGTTCGTACTCAGGTTCAACTGGGCTTTGATCACTTGTTGAAAGACTGCTCTCGGCTGGTTTATTGGAATTGGAAAATCCAGGTTCATTCATTGCATTATCATCAGTTTTCTCAGAGAAACCATGTTTTTCAGAGAATGTAATTTTATGAGAGAACCCAGGCTTTTCAGTTAACTCTGGACTTTCAGCTATCGTGGGTTTGTCAACAAGCTTTTCGCTTAATTTGGATTTTTTGGTAGCCCCATGTTTATCAACGGAAGCGGATTTTTCCGTGACACCAGCTTTGTCAGACTTTCTAGAATTTCCAGTAAACCCATTTCTGTCATTGACAGAGGGTTTTTCAGTAATTCTAGGTATCTCAACAACTACAAGTTTTTCAACGCCTCCAGGCTTTTCAGTGGGGTTTGGAACCTTAGCTGATTCAAGTTTATCGGCATTTACACTGTTTACAGGCTTTTCAGTCAGTATAGGGGTCTCCGCAATTCCAAGCGTTTCCACCCTAGTAGACTGTTCATTTAACCCTGGTGGCTCAGCCATTTCAGTATTTGGAGGAATTCCAGTCGCTTCAGTCGCCCTAGGCACCTCGACAACTCTATTTTTCCCAGCGCGTCTACGTTTTTCACTAAATCCACGTTCTTTTGCGACTACAGCTTTCTCACCAAACCCTGGAATTTCAGCTAAACCAACCTTCCCCACGGACGCAAATGTTTCAGCGATTCCGGGTTTCTCGGCGAACGCAAATCCAGCTTTATCTGCAAAAGCAAAACCAGGTTTTTCAGCAACCCCGGATTTGCCCCCGCTTCCAAGTTTCTGAGGAGGACCCCGCTTCTCTACACATCCGGATTTCTCCGCACTTGCAGGCCAATTGAGGCGCTTTTTACTTCTCAATTCCGCAGAAAACAAGTCTTCAGTTGCCTTACGTTTTTGAGCAACGGACCTTTCTTCCATCATAAGATCTCCTGGTGTTACTGCTTTCACACTTGGAGGTGAAGCAAATGTTAAACTTCTTACATGCTTTCTTTTTCTAGGAGTACTATAGCTCTTTCTCTTATGCGAGAATCTTGCAACCGCAGCTGTATTTCCAGCTTTACTAGCAGACGCAATCAGTCTTTGCAGAGCGTTTGGACTAATAGTATTCAAATCCGAGGTAGGATAGTCGCTTTCCTCTGGAATAGGCTGCATTGGAGTAACATCAGGCTGAGAATTTTCAGTTAATAAACCAAGCTTACTACTAATGGAACTCGCACTTGTGAGATTTTTACTCGTTGAAACATGTGAAATGGGGAGTGGAGTTTTCTTGATAGCTGAGTCTGCATTGACATTGTTTGCTGAAGTCTCAGCGTCATTGGATTTCGGAACTGTAACCGCTTTTTTACTGCTATTGCTGTTTTGATACATCAGCATGAAATTTAATTCTGTATTTTTTGCTTTCTCAGGGGTTAGCTTTACAGGAGTTGCTTTACGTTTATGAGCACTCGGCTGATTTTCTTGTATCAATGCTACTGTTAAAGTCTTATTAACTGCTGAAGATCTCCCGTTTGCATCTGCAGTTGAAGCTGAGCGAGAATGAGAAACAAGAATAACATCATCGGACTGGTTCTTATCTTTATGTTTAGTGACGTCGTCCCCTATTTTAATGACTTTCTCTTCGTGCGTGGTCAATTTTCGCACTGTAACGTTATCGATAACTTTAGGTTGTGCTCCAGCTGGAATTTTTGGAGCAATCGATCTCCTGTTAAGCTTTTGCCAGGCTGGGGTTTCAATATTTCTGGTTACAACTGCTACCTTTGTACATTTTTCTCCCATGTCTAAAGTTTTGTTTTCAACGACAACGGAAGTATTGAATACTGGATTCGCCTTAGCACTAGCGAGTGGGGTAGGTGTTATGCGCTTTACCGCATGTCTTTGTGATCTTTTCGGAGTTCTATTGGAAACAGATGAACTTTCTGAGTCAACCCTCGTTCTTGCGTCGGTGGAACTTTCAGGAGTAACGTCAGCAGCTCTATCATTCGATCTTGAATTTGGTGAAGGAGTTTCAACAAGCATGTTAACCAGTGCTCTTGTGGAACACGTCTACAAAAAATATTAAAACAAATTATTCACACAAAACAACTTAAGATTTCCCAGTTAATATAAAATTAACTTATACAATATTTAAGAATATTACAGGCTGTGCGGGGTCTGATGTGGGTGTGTGTAATACTAGCTTGTGTGATGGCTCTGGTCTATCATGCGTTTGATTTACTGCACCAGAACTGTTACTGTTTCCTTGCATAATCTCCGTATCTTTGAACATAGCACTTAAATTCTTTTCAATCTCAGCAAACGACGATGGCCCCGCTAAAACATTGCTGCCATTCGATAATAATCCTATATCACTTTGAAGACTATTACTACAATCATCTTCTGGCATGTCTTGCAGGAGTTCCACCAAAAACTTGTCGATTTCACTTTCAGCCTTGGAGGATACCTTCTGCAAAAAGTCCTTATTTTCTAAAATAAACAAACATCCAAATGTAATACCTTTAATCTAAAGTTTTGCTAGTAAAACTGCCAGTAAATTTCATTTTACTTACGCTTATTATGGGGGTCAAGCATATGCTCGTTAATGGTATCACTAATTTTCTGCTGAAGATTATTATCATCTAACAACTTCTTGCAAAAAATCATCGTGATATCATCCTTATCGTTAATCCCAAACTGTACAGCGGTATATTCCTCCGTTTGACATCCTGACTCTGACGTAGATTTAACTTCTAATCGTTTGGCACTACACTTTGGACATTCATAATCTTCAGTATTTGAATAACTATCCACTGTTACAGTTACAGCAGAGGGCTTTGGTCTACGGTCATTATCGCTTTGGGTTGGTGGAGACTTACAATTAGAACCAGATGAGGAAGACTTAGATAGCTTTTCTAACATTTTTTGGAGGATTTCAATTTTACTTAATAGAGTATCTGATGTGAAGGATGAAGACAAATCATTATCCTCGTCAGTGTCCAGCATGTCTTCAACTAGAAAATATAACAAACCACACAACCATGTAAATACTAGTACGAAATTGATATTTTTGATAAAAATACATACTATTGAGTTAATCAAAGTAAGTACCCAAAATCCTGGAACTTCCATAATCCCACAAAACATCTTTCAATCCACGGTTAACCGAAGATCTCAATAAATGTTTTAAGTACCCTTTTTCCGAAACATTTGCAGGTTTCGCAGGTATGTAATCCGCCATTTTCGGCATTTCATCGATAAGCTTCATTGCGGATGCAGTGCACTGGTTAGCGGCCAGATACCCTAAAAGAAACATGACATTTTAAAAACCATTACATTCAAACCACAACATATTATGCATAAAATGATAGATTTATAACTAAAAGTATGCACTTACGCAAAACCATCACTGGAATTTCTCCAGGCAAAAATGGATCCATTTTGATTTGATTGCTCACTGCTTAACTAACTGTTGTACACATAAAACAAACAAAGACAATTAATACTTAATTTCCTTCCACCAACGCCAAAAGCAGCTTAGTTCACTTTAAATCAACGCTAACTCACCACAAAAAGTAACGCCAAACCACTCTCACACTTGAAAAACAGTCAATCACTCTATTCAACAGCTTTCCTAAAAACTTTTCTATGCAACAAATTTCCTTCAAATTTCATCGCACATAATAACACTTCAACTTTCTCCATTATGATTGGTAAACAAATTCCCATATGATTTTCCTTCAAATCCAATCTTTACACTAAACTTACAAAACAAACATAGACAACACAACTGAAAAACTAACAACAAAACTACTATAATTAATTGCAAACTGCAATTTTTTAATTACTATCCACTTTACACTAATTTTTAATCAACTGTACAAAAGTGTCATCAGAATCAGAGTAGTTGTCCGTGAACAAGTTTTGTAAACAAAACGGATACAAGGGAAATATCAAGTCAAAACCAGATGTACTCTCTGCCGCCATTCAATTGCCTCATTTCTCAGTCATCTCAAGTCACCCCGCTATTCTAGCATAAAGCTCCCAGGGACCCCCACAACCGTAGAAAGCGGGGTAAGCTGCATCAAGTTTAAATCTCAACATTTTAATTACGAATTTCAGGTAAATTGCACACATTTAAATTATTCAATTTACCCATTTATACGTTAACGTTTTAATTTAATGTTAGGTTAATTACAATTTACCATATTAATTTTTCATGTAAATTTTCATCGCACCCATGCACCATCCATACCATATTGTCTGACAGCTATGCATCCTGCTGCTTCTTTAAAACATGCATGCTTGAAAACTGCACAAGAACCGAAATTCCTATACACACAGTCAATTTGACACGTCAACACAACTTGTTTACAACCAAATCTACCCCACTGCCAACTCAACTTGATTCATTTTTCAAGCTAGTTCTCCATGATAGGCTATTCCATATTATTCAGTCAAGTGCAGTTTTTTTGACTTGACTCTGACGCTTTTTTGACATTCAGCAACATTGAGACTTTAGCCGAATCACATATTTTGAGGAAAAGTATAATATGAGATGAGACGCACTTTTGCACCACTACCACATGTTAGCAGAGAGATATGCATTGAACATTGAAGCTTCCTCATTTAAAAGGTATGAATGAAGAAGCCGGATGACCACCACTCAAAATCTTTTGCGTATAAACAATACATTCACTTTTACATTCTTCTCCTCCTACAAGTTAAAGAAAGTTTAAGGTTGTGTTTTAACCACCCACCCATCTATTGTTGTTGTAGTTCACTACAATTAAAATGTCATTTAAAATTTAACATCCCAAAGTAAAAAATATACAAGAATTTTGTAGGCTTATTTTTGTGGGATTTCACTTGGTGAAAGTTAGTTAAGGTTTGTGATTAGTTTGGCGAGTGAGTGAGTAGTGAATAATCATCGGCTGCTGTTGTGACAAAAAAATTAAAAGCTGTTTATTCTTTAGCGACCACCGTGTAAGTAATTTTTGACAAGGTTGACCTTATAAATTAACTAGGCCAGTTAGTATATTAGTTGTGTGTGTCACTGGTGAATGGGAAAGTCGGAAAATGTGTGTATTGCATAAAAGCATCTGTTTGTTTTAGTGCTTCTACATGTATTTTAAATGTAAAGTGAATTGAAGTTTTGATTTGTGTTTTTAATTGTTGGATTTCAGATCATTTTACTGTAAGACGTAGGACTGCTAATTGTGCTGAACTGAAAAGTAATCTGTGCTAGTTTGATTTGAAAGGAGAATAAGAAAAGTACGTAATTAGTAAAAAAAACTTAATTAACGTTTATGTTTTTAGTTTCATTACTAATTCAGTTTTTAAATTCTGTTTCAGAATAAACTGTTTGTTCCAGTAGAATAGTTACGTCATGTCCGAAAAATGGGAAGTTGTAAGCGGCAAGCCAAGGAAGCCCCGTCAACCGAAGCCGCAGGTTGTTACCGGAATAACGACAGGAGATGTTCAGATTGTGCCTGGATTGGGAAGGGTCACTACTAATGGATCTGCAAAGCCTAAGAAGAAGTCTGCTAAAGTACCCGCTCCATTTCCAATGGTGGAACCGGAAGAATTAGGTTGGTTTGATAAGAAAAAAACTTGGAGTTTCATGATGTATGTTTAATTGAATGAAGTTTTCAATTTTCGTTTTTTTTCTCTTTTAAAGTAGCAGAAGAAGAAAAAATTGTACCAGAAGAAAAGACTGGAAATTCCAAGCCAAAGGAGACACCAAAGACTCAAAAGGTTAATAAGCCTACTCAAAAATCCAAGTCCAGCGGTGAAAAGCGGGCTGATATCAATACAACTTTGTCCAGAGTAAGTAGATTACCTATGTAAAGTATTTCTAAAAGAAAATAGTACTTGATTCATTAAACTTAATATTTTATATATTGGAATCTTTTAAAACAGGTGTCAGCAACTGAGCTACTGTCATTCTACGATGAACTGAAAAATTCTGGATCTAGTGGAGATTATTACCTTTCCTGGATTAAATACTCCGCAGAGGCCTTAAACAGTAAACTTTCTCAAGCCACTACACCTGATGTCAATGATTGGCCAAACGATTTAGAATTTCCTCGTGTGCCTATCGATCTTCTTAAAGCTATTAATAACATAATATCTCAAACCATTGAATATGCTGAGGAGAAAGTAGACTGCATAGGAGTTTCAGCCGCAACCCTACTCGCTGCTATTCCCAGCTTGATTCAACGAAGTAAATTTTCAATCTCATGGTCTAATATCTTACACTGAAACTGAAACCGTTACACAAAAACAGTGCTCAATTATTTATTGTTTATGCGTTCTTGTCTAACATTGTATTTATTTGTTTATCATGTGTAGATACGCCAGTGTGGGGTCATCTGCTGTTTCTCCGCGAAATGTGCAGAATAGATCCCTCCCTACCCATCCGACGCTATAAAAGCTTCTCCGAGATAATGGAGTCATATGGAAATCGAAAAGAGATTGGGCAAAGCATATTGTGGGTTGCTGCGCAAGCCGGCGTTGAATCTCCCTATGTTCTAAAAATAGCCGTCCATCATTTACTCCCGTACTACGGATTCAAACACTACAAGCAGTTGGTGGTGTCAAACATCGCAACATTAAGCCAATCTGCCAACATGGCTATTGATAATTTAATTGACGCTGATGAATTTGACGAATTTTTTGAAACTGCTTTTGATCAAAAGAAGGGAAGGGATTTGCAAAAGTTTTATCCTCGCATAAGGGTAAATTGATTATACTTACATTTAATAATTTGACTCAGACACTAAGTTAATATTTACTTTCGTAACAGGACGTCGTCTTAGGCAGTGTCAAGAAAAACAATGGAGGCCCTCTGTTTACCAAGTTTTTAAAGAAGATCAGCGATAAGGAATTCAATCCCGCTTCTGTTTATGGAAAGGAGGTCCTTGAGTTATTGCTTGGTGTGCTTTCAAATGACGTATCCTGTGTAGACCAATGGCGAAATGATATCACGCAATATCCAAAGGAAACGGCAGCTCTTTTGCACTTTCTGGGTACGTGTAGCAGCGTCATCACCTGTGCATATTTTATCAATTTTTTGTATGGTTAGATGATAAGTTTGTTTTTCTTTGGATTGCAGCTAAAAATGCTGATAAGGTCAACTTTGGCAAAAGGTTGGAGACAAAGTTCATCCAATCTAATGAGTTTGCAGTAGCATCTGTGAAGAATCCTGAATTGCTCAGAACGGCAAAGGTAAGCGATTTATTTTGTGTTGGTCCGCATTTTTATTGAAACAAAATTATCAATAATATTACACGTTGTTGGTGATAGTTTATTAATATAATATTATCACGTAAAGTAGGACAAATTAAAAATATGCAACATTGTAAAGCAAGAAATAAAATAATGATCCATGAAAGATATGCAACTCAAGCCAAAACCAATGTCACACGACGAATTCCGACCACTGTACACACAACGCACTGTACATTGTAGACACATTAGTGTTATATGTCTAAAATTAGAATGCAAAAAATCTTTGATATATGATAGACTAGATAAAAGTGTGTTCATAGTTGAAACAGTAGCTGACGTGTATTTTCAATAAAGCAATTCATTTTTCTTTTATTTCAGCGAGTGCAAGTCGGTGTTAAAAAAGCAGAGGCTGCTCGTCGGCGATTCTCTTGGAAAATGGGAACCAGTTTGTTGATTATGTTAATTGTTGGTCTTCTCTGGCTTGATGTTACAGAAAATGGCAAAGGATCCTTCGACAGTAAGTCATTGACCATTTTATTAGCTACGTTTTCTTAGTTTCCCAAGCTAATTCATTGATTTTATGTGAAAAATTAGAAAGCAACACTGGCAGATTTTTGGAGAAGTACGGTGTACTTGATGAGACACAGTTGGCTATTGCAACAGTTGGAGGATTCTTGAAGTAAGGAGACATGTTTATTTAAAAAGCTGATTGAAAATACGAAGTTGAGCTGGTTAACTAATTTGCTGAATTTTCTGCTCACAGATACGCGTATGATTATTCCATTGTGCTTTTTCGAAGCATCAACCAAGGATTACAGCCAGTGTTGCAAACCTTAGGAGAACAGGTAAATTAATCAGTTAGATTAGTAGTAAACTTGTTAGAGTTAATTTTTAAGTGTAATTTTGTTCATATGATTTCAGGCTCAGGTTTACATTCCTCAAATTACTCATTATGCTAATCTGGTGGGAGGATACCTGTCTGACGCCTTTCAGTTTGTGCTAACTTTCTTACAAGAGAACGTGTTTGTGTAAGTGAACAAAACGCAGTATAGATTTGTACTCTGTGAACCTTTTAAAAATTGAAGTTTGGGTGAACATTGTCATATTGGTCTATCTTTGCAGTGGGGCCTTGTCACCAGACAATCTACGCAAGGTTACTAAAGATTCGCTGACATTAATATGGACCAACATTCTACTAGGAATGGAGAAGCTCTACGCAATAATCGAGCGTTACATATCCTGATGTCCCAGCTCCTTGATTCCATTTTTCCGTGTACAAGTTTTATAAGTCCCAGAGAAGTTTCTTGAATTAATATTGAAATGTTCTAAAAATAAAAATGATGAGAATGTGTGAAGCGGTTTTACTAAAAATTTGCCCTCCAAAATTTCCTCACTTGTGTATTTTTTTTAGTTTTTAGTACCAAACTCATAGAAGTTAATAATACCCTGATTTATATTTATGTGAAATCTTTAAAATATCCCGGTTGTATTTTTTACAAAGTGGTGAAATTACGTTTTTACGTTAAGGAAATGATGAAAAACAATCGTGTACATAATGACATAACTTATGAAATTATAAAAACGAAAAAAATATTTATTACATGCTTACAGTTTGTACAGTTGAGTCATCATCATCATTGTTCAGAGTATTTTGTAGAAATATGAAAAAAATATATCATAATATACGTAATGTATGGTTTATGGTGAGATGAGAATAATTGCTGTGGATGAACTTGAAAGTATGAAGAATAAAATCACAAGAACACAATTTTCTGCTGACAAAATTCTTAATGATTTATTTTTCTATAGAACCATAATATATAGCTCTTTAGTTGTGATGCATGTAGTATGTATGTATGTATATTTTTCATATAATTCGACCACCGTAAAACTTGATTAACTTGATGATAAATTGCTACATTACTTTTTTAACATAGTACCTTCTTGACACAAACAATGTAGTAAGATTAATAATTTAAGTAAATTGTTGGTGTGTTTCTTCCAATAATTATTAAAATTACACACATTTATACGTCATCATGACCCGTAGTAAAGTACATAATATATTCATATAACATTCAATTAACAAAGTTTAACAATCCAATTAATTTACTGAACATGCGTACACAAGTATCAATTTTATTCCTGAATCAATCACCAAAAATAAATGAATAGCAGGCCATTTATAAATGAAACGTATGAAAATTAAACATGTAAGAAAATCGTGTACAAAACTATGTTTCAAGAAAATCATCAAGAAAGTCATAATTAAATATTGTACGATGTATTTCATATGACTATTGTAAATTTTTTATACGATCAATTTGTACATAAAAAGGAATCTACGAGAGATATTATTTCTTTTTATTTATCTTTTTGACTAAATAATTTTTTAAACGTGATGGCTACTTATTTATGGAGACAGGAGAGTAAAAATTTACTTTTTTTCATTCATGGTAAGAAGTTGAGCATTTTGTCGCTGTTTTACAAAGGATTTCTCTTAACCAAACTTGGTTTATGTAATTTTTTCCCGTAGAAAGATGCGATATTTTTTTGGTGCAATGTTTATAATTCTTTGTAAAACTGTACGACAAACCGTTTTCTAGCGTTTATTCCTTTTTTGAAAAGTATTACGATTACCTTACATGTTCCACACTTGATTGCGTACATTCATTCATAATTTTCTAAATATTTTTTTTTTTTGCATTTCTCATTTTACGCATTTTTTTCTCTCATTCACACGCACACATATTTACGCATTTTAATTCAAGTGGTAAATTTGTAGTTTCATCGATAAACATTTTTTCTTGATAGTTTGCACCATGATGAAATTTATTCACTTAAATTTTCATGATATTTTTCTTGTGACTTAAGTCTATACAGATTTATAATTACTTATAAGATAACTGTTAAATTCCACATTTTAAATTTTTACGATATAGATCAACAGCAATAGTTATAGTATAATTGCGAGTATATATTCAAGATAAATATATAGTATTAGTATTAAGTATATAGAGATTATAATTTGTACACAAAAACGCAACTAGACATTTTTCATCGTCGCAGCAAAGAACTACTTTTTCTTTTTGCAAATTTTAATTAAACTTTATTTTTCCTCATTTAAATTTGAGTGTATAGTCTCAATTCAAAAAATTGCAAAAAAAATACAACAGTACCCGATTTACTTTTTGTTCAAAAGTCCAAATGTTTTCCACTTTTAAAATTCCCTTTGTAAAAAATTGACTTTCCTTGTTAACGTTCTCTCCAAATTGTCCATTTAAGTAATGGACATAGAAGAGACCACAAGAAAAAATATGTAATTCTGTTTTAGTAAAAACGTACAAATGTACTTTTCTTCTTCAAATTTGTCAAGAAAATGTTAAATTTCTTTTTTGAAGGTTGGTACAAAAAACTGTTACAAAGGACCTTTTCCTTTTTTAAATTTTTTTAAAAATATTCAAGTCACGTTCAAGTACCTTGCTTATTTTTGTGCTTTTTCGGGCCTTATCAAAAATGTTTTTAGCAGTTTTTTTCTGGGAAATTTTCTGGGATAAAATAAAAAATTCAGACAAAGTTTTCAATAAAAATTTTTGTTTCCATCTTCCATCAATAATTTATAGAAAAAATTACTCTGTAACTCTCTTCATTCTTTACTCCGAAAGAATAATTTATATTCTCAATCGTGAAATTTAATACCAGTCTGCAAATTGTGAGCTGGGGGTTTTGTTTTTTATTACACATATCAGTTTTAACTAATCAATTTATTTAATTAATTAACTTTGGTGTGGTAGTATTATCTGTAGTATTGTAAACGTAAAATTACTAGCTTTTTATCCAGTAATTTATAATTTTTATTACGCGGCTATACTTTTTTGTTAGTCTTCATTATTTGGTTGCTATTTAGTATACGATTGCATAAGATGCTTGTATTTTTTTCTTGAAAGTATCAAGACTATCAATATTTTTTGCACAAAAAATGATTTATGTCCCAGAAGAAAAATCATAACTAAAAAATGGCGAATTAATTTTGGAATTAATAATTAATTGCCCGACTTAACTTTTGCGTATCTGATACCATTTCATGTTCCATCTGCCATTAAACTAGATGTGGAGCTGTATGCATTGTTTACCTGACGGAGAAATGCCTATTCTTAGATTTTAACTGTAGTATTTTGTTGCACCTTTCGAAATGTTAAGTAGCGAATATTTTAATGTTAATTTTTTAGCGTTCTCTACCGCCAACTGTTAAGCTCTCTTGTATCAATGTACATAAGCTATTCTCTTAAATTGTATGTATTTAAAGTGTGTATCTATATTTAATTGCATGCTGCGACCTAAATGTTAGGATATTTTAACATGGTATACTTAACAAGTCAGGAGGAGATTAATAGATAATTAGTGCAATTTTACAAGTATGCTAAATAAAAGTAGGTTGATATTTTACCCGAATCCGAAGATAATTTACAGGCTGGAATGGGGGAATTTCAGACAGGTGGTTCACTTCCTTTCTCGTAACCTCTTTCTCTTTCATTCATGTTATTACAAGGAAATACGGCAACAAATGATAATTATGGTGTGTATTGTGTACCTTTTGTTTCTATAAACGATATTTTCGATTTGTCGCACATTACCCCGAATTTCACTTGAATTCATCCAGGGTTGCTTTTTACATAGTTGATTCACATTTTGTCATCTTGCTGTTATCGAAATCATAAGAATAAAGTGCATCATGCAAAAAAATGAATTGTAAGTGAAATAAAAGAAAATAATGCAAATAAAAATCAAGCAACAAAAAAGTGATAACGTGATCTTTCTGATATATTTTATATTTTTAAATAATAATAGCTCTTTATTTTTCACCTGAAAGTATTCAATACCTGGTAAAAGAGTAAGTAGTTAATATAATAATGCTTGACAAAAATGACAGTTTAGAAGTATAACATGGAAAAAACATACACACATGAAAATTATTGTTCTTCGTTTTTTTCTTATTAGTTTTTCCATCATAAAAAGAACAGTAATTTTTTATATCATCAATCTAAACTGCTTTTTAGTATTTAATGTGTGTATGTACTGTAGTTTATGCAGTAAACATATAGTGTACATATCTTAATTTATTTAATAAATTGTTGAAACATGCATTTAATTACAAGCCAAAAAAAAAACAAAAAAATATTACATCAAAAATAAAAACTGACTGAGAACAAAAGACGAATAATTTTGAAAAACTTTTGATATAAATTTTTAGGGGTAATTAAACATAAAAACTAATTAATAATTATTTTTTTGATGAGGAAACCATCATTATATGTCTTACCACAGGATAAAATGTAAAATAAGCTGTTTGGGTGTAGAAACAGGTAACATTTCGAATGTCGTGTGATTTTTTTCTGTAGAAACTTTTGACAATATAGTATACTGGCACTTTGATCACGACTTTGACAAACGAATACATATTTTTGATCTTTTAAAAGAAAGATTCCCTTTAAAAAAATGTTACACAATTTTACAACAAAAACAGCTTATTATTTCATCCCGTATATACGTTCCATAATACATTCCCTTCGTAAATTAAAACCAATTTTTTTCAATTTCAAGTTATAAAATTAAAATTCCAAATAATTTCAAATCATTGTTTTAAAAAACACAAATTTTTGTATCGCATTACAAGAAAAAAACACAATAATAGGTAATTATTGCGGCGAATGATAAATTAAAATAAACTTGGATTTGTAAATGTAAATGACTAGACCCAGAACTGCATGATGATAATGTGTTTACACGGTTATAATATGTAGTATTTTTTATATTTACATTACAACAAATAAAGTTGACAAAAAAACTTGTTAAGAATTATAATATTTTTTTCAATATAACAATATATGAGCATCCATGCAGTTCTCTTTGTATTTTTTGTTGTTTGTGTTGTGTGGTTTATAAGAAAGATCTTAAAAAGTAACAAATAAAATGATAATATATAATTAAATCTTAAAAACTAAATTACTTAATAGTTATACTGGATATATATATATTTATACATCCTTTAAAAGAGGTAATATATTTCACAATAAATGTATACAGTGACAACTATATAATATGTTTATGTTTTGTAGTATGATCATCCTTGTTTGTTTGTTTTTATATATATAATATTTAGTTATAACCTATTTAGGTAATTTTTATAATGTATTGTATGTACATTTGACAATATTTTGCACCTGGATTGAAGTTTTTTTCTTAAATTGTTTTTTTACTATTTTTAAACATACATGTGTCCCTTTCCTGCTGGCACAATTAAAAGGTAAAACAAGAAGTTATATGTGTAATTTTTATACTATATTTAAAACATTTAAAGCTACAAAAAAAACTTGTGTTACTTTTTTCTTTTAAAGCGTTCGTGTTTTTAAAGCCAAAAAAATCAAAGATACACACACATTTACACCCATTTCTTTGTTTAAGTAAACCAAAAAATTAAACCTAAAAGATAATTATATATGTTTAATAGAAAGCGTATATAGTCTCTTTGTAGTTTTTCTTTGCACAAATAATATTTAAGACCAAAAGAGAAACTTTAATACATTCAAAAGCAGAAGATAGGAATACATGTTAATTATGCATGCATAAAATACACGTAATGCCTTTCTATCATGTATAATAGGTACACAACAATTTTAAATTGGAATAATGGAGGAACTCAAGTTGTTTATGTTATTTCTGGGGACGTGGGTATCTATTCCTGTCAGGTAGAAAGTATGCAAGTTGTAGAACATGTAGTTAGTAGAAATTGAAAGGATTCTATTTTTTCAGATGACACCTGCACCTGTTGCTTTCCCTCATTCCAGCAAGTATATTATTTTTACATTCGTTTTCTCTCATGTATATAGTTAATATGCCTGTTTGTGTACTTATCATATTATTTTTGTGCCGATGATGGGGAGAAATGAAAAGGGTTACGTACGTGTTGTTTTGCTAATTTTGCATTCCCTTTCATTCAATACCTTTCCTGAAGAAACCTTTTCCTTGCAAACTTATTTACCTACAATTTAAAATGTATTTTTTCAAGAGAAAATTGTTTTACGTGCCGAATAATTTTAGATTCAACCGGATGGAACTTCAAGCTTGTTTTTGATCATGTCGTCACTCTTCCCCTTTCACCTTTTTCATATTTTGCCCTTGACCGAAACAAAAAACAAAGAAATCCATTCCATACGCGTGCATTTCCAAACATTTCTTATTGATTAGCCTTTTTCCTTATGTATATCTTATTGATATACCTAGATATACCTATGCATGTATCTTTATTACCGGATATTAACCAACAAGCAATTTTTTTTACACTCGTTTTATGTCACGTAATGACATTTAGCCTACCTATTTATTTCGCTCTTTTTAAAGCTCTCTTGCAAGCATTCTTTTTTTTCTGTACACTCATACGCATTTCCTGTCCTAACTTTTACTGCTTTTCTCTTTCTGTCTGTACAAAATTCCATCACATTACACACGTACAACGCATATATATATGTAATATATTTTTAAAAACTATATCGATATTAATAAATGACATGCGCTCTAATAATTTTTTTCTATAGATCAATTGGAATCATAATTTATAGAACAAATTTTCATTTTGTAATATAATTAAGTGCAATCCATGCACAATAATGAAGATATCTGTTTTATGTGTAAGCACCTTGATGAATGGGTTTTTCATGTTAATAATAAGATATTCTTTAAAATTTAATAATTAAATACACAAATTAGTATTTTGTATATATATGTGCGAGTACTGTATAAAGTGAAAGCATTGTATACACATAAGTAGGTAATGTTATTCTATAGCACTAGAAAATCCAATTAAGATTTTTGAAAATTCTCACTCAAAAAATTTTCTACTTCAAAATTCCAATGCAAGTTAATTTTAATTAAATATCGGCAACAATTTTTTCTACTTCTACGTTCATTTCTGTTCCTTCTTTATGTACACAACAATCATAACCATACCTTATATCATTCATGATGATCACATCCAAAAACTTTCCTACAAGATAGTACCAGTATCATACACAGATTAATTATTTTTCTTTTAGAGAGTAACATTTTTCTTGCTTACTAATTTTCTATCACTGTTCTTTTCCTGTTTTCAAAGGTACTAATTCTACTCGACTCAACAACTTCATCTTTCTCCATCATTCAATTTACTACAATCAACATATTAAAGCTTACTAAAACCTTTCTACTAAATACTTTTATTTACACGCACAATTTATTTCTCGCTACGAATTCAATTTAATGAATGAAATTTAGTGTTTCACTTCAACTGCTAATTTAGATAAAGCCCTGCTTTTTTATGTTAATTAATCTGTAATGGAATAAGTAATATGTTTTATTATTTAACCTTCACTCTGATGATGTTTCTTTACAAACATTCCGATCCATCTGTAGCAATTATATTTTGTAACCTCGAAGTGGCCTTTACACGTTTTTAGTGTGGGGGTGTTTCTGGGAATTGGGGTAACCTGACACTGAATATATACCTACCTACATATATAACATTTTTGTTTATATGATAAAACTGAGATTTTCTATAAAATTGGGCTGGGATGCACAATTATTTTTTTAAGCTGGTCAATGCTTCTATACTTATCTTATAGCTGATAGTGATGAGGTAGATGATGGGCTGTTTTTACTCCCAAACATTTAGTTAATTAAGATTAAACTCCCAACTTAAAAACTTCCATTTTTTGCTGTAACATGTGTAATGCGGCATATTTCTTATATGATGGTATCATTCTTTAAATTACTAGCCTATATTTTCAGTATTGTTGGTATACTTTCCCCGGAAATGATGAAATTAATTGTTTTAAAGGCTAAAAAATAATGATAAAGAAATAAAAACTAAACCTCAGATCCTGCTGAGTACCTCACATAAGTATGTTTTTATGTAATGTATACTCCTTGGTATTTATTCTCATTTTTACCTGACTTGATTAATATCAGAGGTACTTACTGATGAAATTTGTAATGCAAAATAAAGCAACTTAATACCAAAAACAATTTAGTTAACAACCTCAAAAATTACAATTAATATGAATTCCCTAATTAACTATAAAAAACAACCAGTTGATTCGATACTGTTACTAATATCCTTACATTTTTTAATGATGCGCCTTCCGATTCCTGATCGACCGCTCTGTTCTTATTACATTTTTTCCACAACACATCTGTTTCCTGTTTTCTCCTTAATGAAATAATTATGTATATATGTATGTTTTGTTGTTGCATAACTGTATGTACATATATGCCCTATATAAAATCTTACTATTTTACCTTTTTACTTTTCTTCCTGTTTGCTGTACAACAACAACATTCCGTTTTATACTGACTCATGTTACAAATCACCTCATGTTTCCTATTCCAGGGCTTCCAAATCAATAAGAAAGAAATCATATTGTTGTTAGCCACCTGTTTTAAAGGTACTCATATTCCAAGAATAATATACATACTTATTTTTTCTTATAATTCCTTCTACACACCAGATTTTGCATACCTAAATATATTTACATGGTTTTACTTCCGCCTTCCGTACTTTCTCGAAAAACGCTGCCTTTCTAAGACTTCCTGCAAACTTTCTTGGGAATCAAATATTTTGGTATTTTGCAGCATATACTTTGCACAGTGAAATATGGAATTAAATCTAAAGAATCTTGAAATTTTCAACAGTACTTCAACAAAATTTACAATTAATGCCTGAGAGTTTTGATATATTTCTATTTAGAAACTGAGATAGATAACATGTTATTTGAAGCTCAATCAATGGAATTACAAATTATGGAATTCAAATTTCCTGAAGATTTATGAGATTTTGCTAAATATTTTTTTTAATAAAAAGGAATATTTCTGGTGTTTTCCATGTCGTCATAATTATTTATGTGTTATCATTAATATATACCCGCAATGAAATCTCAGTATAAAGTGAATTATACTGATACAATCCTAACCATAAGTTATAAAATAAAATAGAACCTAGTATGTATAAAGTGCAAAGTATGTAGACCTAAATATATTACTAAAAATTTGGCTTTTCTTAACTAAACCTAAAATCTAAAACAGTTTATCGACTTGTTAAAAAATCCCAGCCATTCATACCAGAATAGTTAGTGGATAATAGTGCCTGTTTAGGTGATAATCTAACTCAGACCTTTTTGTAACGGCCTTGTCCTCTCTAAATAAAGTAAATATCTTATAAATTCTAATTAGACAGTTAGCAAAAATGGTACAGAAGAAGGGACACACTTTATATATGTACACATGTATGTTTATGTGAATGAATGCAAGTATTATTTACGTATTTTATACAAACTTTTATAGCGTACTGATCATGAATGATATACATATATAGCTTGTATACCTATCTAAAATAACTATGTTTACTTAGTTGACATATTTTTTAATTAATAATAAAAAAGGTTGTCAATCCTCTGAGATATTTTGTACTGTGATTGAACCTTTAAATATACAATTAATTTAATTATATACTAAATAGTTCATTTTAACGTATCGCAGTTCATTATATATATTTTTTTAATTGCGTCGTTTATTGTAAAACGCACACTTATAAATATATTTCATCTTGCGTACGATAATTATAACTTCTCCAGCTTAATTTTTTTCTTCGTCTATGAAAAAAAGTTCTCTATTAACTTTGTAATGAATTTTAGCATAAAAAAATTTTCGTCTGCGTCTGTCGCCACAACCTTGACAAATAAAAATGTTAGTTTCAATAAAAACGGTTTAATTATATTCATATAAGATGCTTGTTTTTCTTTTCTGTCTACTACACACGGCCATAGGATAGAACTTTCTTTAGTCTTTCTTATCTTTAATTTTTAGTGAATCAAATCATTCAAGAGAAAATCGAGGGAGTAAGAGAGACATACATGCAAAATATTAATGATCATGATCGAATATAAACTCCTCGTTAAAAATCATTTAATTTGTTTTCAATGGTTCATTGGCTGCACTTGATTTATCCTTCTTTAAATTTTTCATTTTGAGGTCATCATTACCTTCACCTTCCTAAAAAATGAAGTTCTATAGCTTTTTGTAGTACATATGAAGATGAAGATATATGCGATTTGGCTCTCTATCAATTTTGTATGTAATCTTAATTTTGTCCCAACACATCTTGTTTATCTCTTATGCACGTTTAAATGCAAAGACTTGAAGAAAAATAGTACACACCTAAAAAAATTATTAAGAGACTGTTCAAGTTTAATTAGTTCATGAAATAACCTATCTATCAACTATACTGATGATGAATATGATAACTTATATTATAACAGATACCTGATTAGAGTTACTAGCATCGGTTATAGGTATGTATTTATGTAGATATTTAACTTGTAGCAATAAAACTGATGTTTAGTACTTTAACAAGAAGGATGATATATACGTACGTACTACCTATTTATCTACTTTTTTATGTATGTCTATTTTGTATCTTCTCCATTTTTTGTATGGAGACTTAATATGTAGTATGCTTTCTTAATAGCTAATTTGTATTTTTCAACCTTATAATCCTACGACGTATTCTTTCAAAAAGGATTACTAATTTTAGTATTTAGCATAAAACCTTATTATGATAATTAAGCAGCTATCATTATTTACGCAGACCTTAGATTGGTTTTTAGCGCTTTGTCACCTTAACATACATATAAGCTTTGTTTATAGAAAAAACTTTTCCTCACATTTACTGCACTTGTTTGTTTTTGCTTTTTACGTATCAAGTTTCTGTTTTGTTGGTTGATGTCACTGGTTTTTTTCTACTAACCTATTACACTTTTCTAAATGATATATTTGCTTATGACTTAAAGTACTAACTTGTTTGTTAATATAATATGTATAATAAGAATGTATAATCTTAGAAATATGAATATATACTATAAAAATTCCTGAGATGATTTTCCCGTTTTATCCAGCTTTGTTTTTTAAAGAAGAAGACAACTAAGCAGAAAAACTGTCTCCTTACTTATTTATTTGTATTTTAATAAAATACCCAGTGTTTTTTATATATATCTTGTATAGCACATTTAAAACACTTTCTCTTCCTCACCTTTACTTGTTCTATTTCAAGTTTTACTTTCGTTCTTGTCTCACACACAAAATGTATTTCTCTTTGTGCACATTTTTTACAGCATCTCTGCATCCATCAACATTTCATTTATATTTATGTATCTTCTCATCATTTTCGGTTTCTTTTTCTCGCGTGTCGCCTTCCAAAAACCCACACGTGATCTCATCAAAAAAGCTATTCGTGCATTGCAAAATTCGGGAGCCTACCTGTTTTCCTATTTCCCTTCTTCACCTTTTCAAAATATTTACGCACTTTCTTTGATGTTATTTATCTTAAGTATTTTCCCTGTTTTTCCCCTCTTCTCATCATTGCCATTTCACACAGTTGTGATTTTATTTTATTTTTCTCTTCTTCTATCTATTCAAAATGCCATTTTCTACTCTATATATTTGAGTGCTGCGACACAGCGTTTTCAGTGCAAGAGCCTGCATTAAAAACTCATCAAGCAAAAGCCATTTATTTTTTCAGTAAGCCAAACACAATCCAACTTCTATCACCACAAAAAACGGTATTTTAGTAAAAATTTATTACTGATTATAACGTATAATGTGTACTGCTTGTCTTTCTTTTATATGTATTCTGCTTTAAAATGTTTTTAGAAGAAATTTGTACCGACACTTTGCAATAATAAATTAGTAACAACAACAGTTAATTACTTTTAACAATCACAACAGTTACTACTAATATTTCTAATTATTGAATAAATTATAAATGATTTTAAAAATTTCACTATTACTTTTTGTTTAAAAAAACGTGCACATTTTTACGCGAAAAAATCCCTGCAAAAAGTGATATATTTTTTCGAATGTTCACTAAATTCATATTAATCCCCATCTCAAATTAAAAGAAGACCAACTATTTTGTTTTAAAATGGATGACTTTTGTTTTTGAAGAAATTTATTATAGTTTTTAACCGAATATTTTTAAAAAGACAAGCGTGTGTGAAGAAATTTCTCTTTTCTCTTTTATGTGAGTTGTACCATACGTTTATTATTTTCCCATCTTATTTTGGTGTTTGTACGAATGGTGATATTGTTTAAAATGAGAAGTTTTACGAATTTTTACGGAAATTTATATATTAACGCGAGAGTATATTCTTAAAATACGGAAGATTATTTTTCTCCCTGGCACATGGCTTTTCTACTACATAAAATTATAAATGAGCTAGTTGATTGCTTACTACACCTAATAAAAAAGGAATGAACATGATTTGGTGTTTAAACCTTTTCTTCTTCTAAAAAACAAAAAAAGAAAAAAAAGTATACAATACCTGTCCATTAATAATATGTCCGGTTTTACGTGATAGTTTCCGGTCTATTATTTATGAACAAGAAAATACTAGTTTTTTATAAAAGCCAATTTAAGTAGAAACAATAGATTTTGGATAATCAGTTGTCTTTTTACCGCTTCTATCTAATAAGAAGAGTGGTATACTTGATTCCTGAATTGATTTACGGAGAATTTTTTTTATTTTGTAAAGAAAACTATCAGCTAAAAGGAAGCTTTTTTATACTACCCGACCATTATCTGATCGTTTTGCAAAAAAATTCATCACCATCAATACCACCAAAAATTATTTAGCAGCATTTTGTACACATAAATTCCTGAATAAAGTAGTTATGTTTTTTATAACAATTAGTTGGCATTTCGATAAGGTACTATTTTTTTTTACGAAGTGTTGTATAAGTTGTTATAATGGCTACTTAAAATTACTAAGATGGTCTTGTTACATAACAATTTAATTAATCTAAAGAAATTGATCGCGTTTTTTTGTTGTATGTATATTTATAGCACACTTTCTCAACCAATTAAAAAATGGGATGAGATGATGATATGGTGTCACATGTATTTTTTTGAAACATTTGAGATAGAATTTTTGTTTTTTATGGTTGTTCAATGCGATCTCTTATGCAAAAGATTATTATGTAATTATAGTGTACTTTTTTGCATGTCTTCGTACTTTTTTTTCATTCGTAAAAAATACGACTTAAAACTGAAAAAATCCTGAGTTGTGTCTTAGTGTAAATCTTATCACGTAAATGCTATTAATTATGATGCTCTTATTAAAATATTAAAATTAAAGCTGTTGTTTAAACACTGAATTAATTTTAATTAAAGCTGCGGTTAAAATGATGATGCACCACCTTTTCTTCACCCGCTACACCACATCATATTTATTTTGTACACTGTGTCAAGAGTGTTGTTTTGCTGTGTGTGTGCTCTTTGTTCACTTTTTTTTGACTTGCTGCGCAGTACCTAAATACTACCATATTGGATATTATTTTAGCACTATGTTTGTATATAGATATAGGTTAAAGCTTGTATATTTTAGCACTGGGGCACTGTGAGAAATAACTCAACTGAGCACTTTTATAACTGTCTCAATGGCTTAATTTCTTTTTTTCATCGGTTGAGTGTGAAAAATATTTCAAAATACTTTGTAAAAATTTTAGCACTTTTTAAATTTTAAATCGTCACTTTTTTCGTTGAATTTTTTTTTAAATGTCCGTTTGTTTTGGAGAGAAGTGGTGAGGGGAGGTCCTTTTCTTTTTTGCTTTCTTTTTATCCTACCCACATTTTTGTCAATTTTACTGTGAAAAAAATTGAAAGATATTTCATATTTATATCTGGTCAGGTGAACCCATAAATAAAATCTTTCTCTTTGATAGAGTTTCTATCTACTATTCTCAAATTGTTTTAGTCCTCATTTGATTGTCCACAGCAGCGAGGGAGCGAGCGTTTTTAATAAAATGACAAGTGCATTCATTTTGCAGTATATCTTTTTGAAAAGCAAAAGAGGCATCATAATTGTTTGTATTGATGTTTTTGATGATGATGTTATGTATGTATGGCATGATGAATAGGGAAGGAAAGAGAGAAGGAAAATTGATGGCATGGCATGATGGTTTGTTCTAAAAGCAATTATATAAGTGCATAATATATTTTTTCCTATTCTTCTTCACATCACTTTCAAGTTACGTTTTTCTCTTTGTCTTTCTTCTTGAATGGGAAAAAGAAAATAGTGAATTTATTGGAACAAAATTAATAATTGCTAATTAAACTCGCATTTCTTTTGTAACAGGTTTATTTTTCTTGCAATGCGTACGCGTTTAAAAGGTATTATGATTTTTTGTGTGTGTAATGTACGTATATCATTTTCACCCGAAAAAAATAAGATTACTTTATGTAGTTTACCATTTGTTTTGTAAAAAATGAACACATGTTGAGCGACCCAAGTTCAAAGTCGACTTGATCTAAAATATTTCAACCTGAGGATTGTTTTGTATGTATGACTGATTTTTTTTATAATAATAGTTTGTATGTTGTTTGCTTTCTCTCTGTATCTGCATCTATTTAGACAAAAAAGCGTATTTTACCAAATTCAGCAGAAAAGTGTTAAGCGTTCGTTTTTTGTATTGGGTTTTTAACTCTTAATAAAACAACTTAAAAAATGCTGCTGTTTGATAAAAAATATTTGTTTGGAGATTTATAATATTTATGTATGCTAACTATAAAAAAATGAAAGTACAAAGGGAATCAAAGAAATTGTAACAATAAAAAACAGTACTATAGTTTTGAGATATTGTAGTTTTTTGTAAGCATAAAAAGTGTGTGGCACAAATGTTTCGTTTTTGACCGACTTGAAATGAAATGAAAGATTGATTTTTTAGAAAAGGTGAAAAAGAAAATGCTTTGAACTATTTATCAGCAGACAAAACTGAGTTTGTGAATTTTTGCTTTGAATTTCGAAAATCAATTGTAGCTTCACTGCGAGTTTTGACACATTTATTTTGTTGGAATTATTTGCGGTCATTCTAATTACTTTGCATATTGTTTTGATGGAGAAAACTTTCTCCAAGTTTTTAAAATTCATGGCTAATAAAATGAAAATCTACCTGAAACTTGATGAGGAAAATGAGTATGTGAAGAAGGAAATAAAGAGATTTAATGTTCGGATGAATAGTTATATGTATTTTTTTTGATGATGATGGGAAGGAGAATGATGAAGAAGGAAAGGGGTAAAAGGAGACAATTTGGGAATTGGGCATGCTAGTAATTGAGTGTGATTTTAGCCGAGATGATTACTGTATGTATTGTTTGAATGGATGA
>JAQFXM010001083.1:0-36521 GCA_034693345.1 Entomobrya multifasciata | reverse complement strand
AGAAGTTGATCTGACAAGACTGGCTCTCTGATTTGGACGCGAAGCTCTTCAAGATGCCCGATTCCGGAGAGGACGGCGCCTGTGAAGCATAAATAATTACGTATTTTAGGATAAAATACATAGTTTTTGCATGCTTTAAGTTTCCATTCTTACCTAAGCGAAATCGGTATTTTTCGATGTTAGGATAAGTTTCCACCGCCAATGATCTCAGGTTAACAAGATGTGAGAGAACATCACTGTCAAATCTATCCAGTCGTCCCATATCCAAAATCTCCAGGGTCTCTAAACGATTGAGCCCGTAGAAGGTGTCTTTGGTAAGGCTTGGTGATTTAAAATTAAATTATTAATATCATTAAATAACTTTGCCCACAATGAAGAAAAATTGTCTGTATATTTAAAGTTTTACCTCTTGAGTGGATTATTTGAAATACGCAATGTAACCAAATTAGACAACGGAGCCCAACTGGGTAGTCGCGTACTCATCTGAAGCTCATTACTTGACAAGTCCAAAACTCTAGATTAATAAATTACCAATTTATTAACCTATTGCTAGCATTATTTTTGCGCACGAAGTTTCGATACTGTTGTAAAAATGAATGATTTGAGAAATACGTGCAAATCAAATTGTACCTTAAACGCGTTAGTGAGCTTAATCCATTCCTTTTTATTTCCTCCATTCCGTTTTGTGATAGATCTGAAATAAATTCAATTTAAATAAAAAATTCATTTCATCTAGTGCAAATTAATTTAAGAAAGTCATATTATCTAACCTAATGAGATCAAATGCGGAAGGGGAATCATTGGAAGTACTTTGATGCCGCAATTGGACAGTCTCAATATCTTCAGCTGAAATTTGATTAAAGATCAGAATTATCAGACTGAGAAAACAAGAATTCAAATTGAAAAGTTAAAAACAGAATGATATTAGACTGACTTTTGGCGTAAAATGGAAGAGCTCCTGCAAACCACAAAAATAAACCCTGTTAAAAATTACCCCTTTCATTTTCATATTAAGCAAATTTAGTCGAAGCATAAGCACGCAAGCCCACACACAAGTCCCCAGCCCTCCTCTTTTTCATAGTTTTTGTCTTATTGCTCCAGGCCATATTCAAAACGAAAAAAGGTCAAACGAAAGAGAAAAGTATGTGTGTTTTAATACTACATTGCATAATAAAAAACACAGCACAGGCAGGCATCTTTCATACTACATGATATATGTATATACACCAAAAGATATACCACTGCCTCTTCTTTTCTTCGTATTACAATAACTTTTACCACCACCGCCACCACACACGATAACACATGCAACTTATTTTACTACTCCATCCATCTTCCTAAGAACACTCCAGATCCAAAGTAGGTGGACCTCCTACCACTGGAGAAAGTCCGTATGGAGTAAATGGACTATATTATATAATAATACGTTGCGATACATTTTCCCTTTCTCTTTTTTTCATGACCACATCATCCAAAATGTCCTACCAAAATATAAGGATACCTAGACATTTTTACTGTGTGAATAAGCTGTTCAGCACAACGCCATCCCACCACCAAAAAAGTTATGCATGTAGGTGTAAAAAAAACCTTACGAGTAAAACTAACTCCACTACTATTACAACAACTTGTTCAACTCAACTCATGTGTATGTGTGCCTGTGTTTTATGAACTCTTCGTTTTTCTCTTTCTTACAATTTCCCACTTTCACTTGTACTCCACCAGACACATACAAAGTGAGAGCGAGCAGGGGGATAAAACACATAATCAGACACATCGTCTTATTAGAGAAGGAGAAAAAAAGAAAGTCCTGCATTGCATCGCATCAATGAAACTTTTCTTTTCGGACTTAACTATTAGCTCAGTTCTAGCAGACCAGAGGAGAAAGTCTCCGTGTGTCTTTTTCTACCAACTATACTTGGAATAAGGCTTACAAGCTACACTTTTATTAGATTATTTGTTTCTGCTCTAGATTGTCTGCTGGACTTGTAACAAGAAGGAAAAAATGAGAGGCAAACATGTACCTATCTGTGTACCTAATATTCAATTTTAATACGCACACTGAACTAAATAAATTTGTGTGCATAACATAACATATTTTAGCATGTAGTTTTTGCTACAAAATGCGAATTCAATACTCATTAAATATTTATTTTACTTTTACGGTTCTGAGAAAAAAACATGCGTGCATTAAAACTTTGTATGCTCTCGAAAAACTTTAAATTTAGAAATGAGTTGCTTGTGTATTTTAGAGATGTTAAATTGTTGGTTTTGGTTATATGGCGGACTCATGGTTTGATATTCCATTTTTGATACAGTTAAAAGTTAAAAGCAGAACGTGTATTGTGGTTTTGTTGAATATTCATGTTTTAATTTTGCCTTTTTTTCTTTCTCTTTTGATCAATGCGTATTCATTACATAGCAAAGCATTAAGCGTAATTAGCAACTTTTATTGTTAGTGAAAGTATCATAAAGGTTTGTGGTTTTACTTACTTTGAAATTGGCACGAATATTGTTATGACTTAAGTCTAGCTCTCGGAGTGAAGCTAAATTCATAAATTTAAATAAATAAGCGTTAAAATCCAGTTTATTTTTCAAAAAAATCATGGGATTTTTAAATAACTACATACCTAAATTGGCAAATGAATTATCCGGAAGAATTGTGAGGCGATTGTGAGATAAGTTGAGATGAATCAACCCAGAAATTGGCTCGAACATTGTTGAGTCCAGATGCTCAACTGGACATAAAATTTGATCGTTAAAGCTATGTGCTGTTAAAACTATCGTCATAAGTTTAGAGCTAGCGTTATTCATTTTTACCTGCATTAAATGATAGGTCTAGCCGTCGAAGGCGTCGACTGACTTGTGACAAGGCTGTCACAGGGACATTAACAAACTGGTTAGAACTTAACTTCAAATTCTCGATACTGCTTCCCACTAATGCATCCCTCGGAAGAGACCTTTAAAAATACAAATATGAAATGTTTTGATGTAAACAGTTATTTATGATGAATTTGAATAAACCAAGCAAAATATAAAAGACAAACAGCACTTATATACCTTATCGTATTGCGTGAAAGGTCAAGATAATTTAGCTTGGAATTTCGAATAAAGAGTATTTCTGGCACAAAGGAAATCTTATTGTCAGAAAGATGAAGTACCTGTGGACAAAATAAAATTACAATTGACAATCATGTCATGACTTGTCTGAGAAAAATTTGGATGAAAGGAACTTCATTCAAAGTATTTTGCTCTTCTCGTTAGTCATTCAAACAAAACAATTCAACAATCAACTACCATAAAACTTTCATCGTTTCACCCACTCTTTTCTTTTTTGTTCCTAAAATCTCAACTTTATGCTTTACGTACCGTCAAATCACGTAAATTAGTAAAACTCTCCGGGTCCAAATTGGTGATATAGTTGTGTGTAATCTTCACTTCCTGCAAAAAAGTACATTCAAAATTTAAATTTCAAACATAAGTACGTACTACGTACGCATACATCCATCCATTCCGAGAGGAGCAAACAATGAGAAAATCAAACAGCGAGTGACAAACTACACTCGAAAAAGTTTTACAACAAAATTTTTCTCTCATATTCCACTTTTTGTTCAGTTCAAACAAAAAAAATCCGCAGACTTTTCAACTGAGTTAAACATTCAACTTTTCTTGTATTCCATTCCAGTCCAGCGTACAAAAACACTACTTTCACTTTCCTTACTTCCAGTTCTAAAAGCATATGTTTACCCGCACTTTATGCATATTCATATTTCTTGGAATCAACAAAAAAAGGGGGAAAGAACCTGCTGCTCCTTTTCCCAAAGTGACTAGCATGCTTTCTCTTCTTTGGCTACTGGCTACACAGTCTTCAGCTACAGATTATGCACCCAAAACTCTCAACAGTGCAAATGTTCCTTTCTTTCTCGTCAAACTACTTTGTGGACTTCGAATTCATGAATCGAATACAAAAGGAGGAAAAGTTACAATTATTTATTTTTTCGGGAGGAGCTTTCCATTGTAAAAAAGAAACGCTACCATATTCATTTAATTTTTAAAAGTTCCCCTACAAGTTTTGCTTTTGCTGTTATGATTTCCTACGCTATGTGCGTGGATTTCTGTCATTGCCCAAACAGTAAATTTGACATGACTAGTTTAGAAATAGATTCCCCTAGATTCTTTAGCAAACAACGTATTTTATTTTTTAAATCATAGCTTAACTTACCCGCAGGGAGCAATTGGTTGGGAAGAGCTTCGCATCAATCCTCTCTAACCTGTAACATGAGAGATCCAATAGTTTTATGTAGACGTTCTTAGTCGACACAATAGAAAATGCAGGTAACGATTAAACTATTTTGTGTATACATACAACCAAATGTGTTTTAGCAAGTTAAGTAAGTCGACTTTTTCAAAATGAGACAAATGTATTTGGAACTTTCATAGAACAGCTACATTACCATTTTAGAATGTTGCGATATGCAATATGCCATTCAATAATATTTGACATGCTGATTAATTCTGAGACCAGGAAAGTATTACTTCTGTGAACACTGTGTACACAATTTCGTGGCTTAAAACCTAACCTAACCTGTTTAAAATGAGAAAATATTACTTTCTGTGAGCACTGTATACATTTTCGTGGCTTAAAACCTAACCTAACCTAACCTGTCTAAAATGAGAAAATACTACTTTCTGTGAACACTGTATACAATTTGGTGGCTTAAAACCTACCCTAACGCCAACATATGGAATAGCACAGCTCATTGCATCTGTTAACGCCATTATACCTTTGGAAATCATACCCTTTCGGGTGAAATATCTCGGGAATGGGAGGAGTTTGCATTAAAATTCTTTCAAAACATTATATTGAATACTATCGAATGGCAAATCTCAGAACAATTTCTAAAAAATGGCAATCTCAATCTCGCTGTCCTATTTAATGTCCAATTTCGCAACAGCAACGGTCAACTAAAATCAATTCTATAATATTATACTCACCCGTTGTACGACATGTCCAGGAAAACGGAAGGGCACAACAATGTCATAGCTCCAACACCAGTTCGGTACGTAATTCTGTTGTAGGACACATCCAAAAACTTCACCACTATTCTCCTATTCTTTGGCACGACAATTCTTTCAATACTATTATGACTAATGTTTAAACCGCCAACAAGTGTCCTCCTCGCAAAACAGTCAAAGTTAAATTGTAAAAGGTTGTTGTATGAAACGTCCACAAGTGAAAATCTGAAATATTTAAATATGCAAAACTATCATCCATGCAGCACTCCACCGCGTCATACAGAGTGAAAGTATCTTACTTTTCTCCAGATAGAGCATTTGGCTTCATCATTGACAATTTATTCTGGTTTAGGAAGAGATTAAGACCAGGACGAGTGTTGGAAAATGCCAAAGCGGAAGACACAGAATTTCCACTGCTTCCAGTTGCACCACCTGTCGCAGTAGAATAAGTAGAGGAGCCTTGCTGTCCCTGGGAATGAGCAGCGGAAAGAAGGTATCCCGACTCGTTGGGACTCATTGAGGTGAGCTCATTTTCCAATGCTAATATTGCAGCATTACCCTTTGCGCCACCAGCCCCACCAATAGAAGCTATGCTGGTAGCTACATGAATTCCGGTGGTGCCACCCAAAACTCCCGCAGGGATAGGTTGACCACCGCCCGGAACAGCAATGGAAAAAGCGTGGCGATCAACTATACACAAATATTATATGAGTAAATTATCATCAAACCAAAACATTGGCAAAAAAACTTGTTTTTATTGGGCAATTCATTAAAAATGCCAAAGCTTATACCAGTCTGAATTTCGTTGTAACTCAAATCCAGATTTGTGGCGGGGAACGACAAAAAAGACTCGGCTTGTACAATTTGGATTTTATTGTGCGATAACCGTACTTGCGAAATGGACTGATGAATGTCCGGGTGGAATAGTTGACGGGGAAGTACTTGAATTTTATTCCAGGCTAAATTAACATAAGTCAAGTTCCTGTTGGAGTAAAAGCTATAATCATTCACGCTTTGAAGGTTGTTGTGATCCAAAGCCAGCCATTCAAGGTTCCTCAGTTGCTGGAACATTGCATGGCTCAAACGAGTGGCACTTTTTAGCCCCATACTAATCTCGAGATTTGTTAGTGGAAGCGCCGGAAATGGCTCCAGCTCCCCAGACAATTGACAAAAGCTCAGACTTAGCTCGTACAAATTTGGAAAGGCATCCGTTAAAAACACATTTTTCACTGGTGAAAGTACATGATAGCTTCCGGTTGATGAGTAGCCGCCGCTACTATGATAGGAATTTGTTGTGTATGGGGATTCCATTGAAGCTTCAACCATTGTCACTCCACCTTCAGTGGACGTGGCTGGCTGCTGGGGCTCTTGTTGTTTATGACCATTGTGTCCATTATCATTAATATCGACCAAATGACTATCTCGATGTGACGGCTTGCCACTGAATCCTAATGAGTAAATTGGATTATTCCTTAGTACTAGAGTACTCAAGTTCCTGAGTCTTTTGGATGGACTTGTTATCATTGCTCCACCGCCAAAACTGGGAGTTCTAACAGGTGCTGTTAGAATTGCTAGATCATCCAAATTATTTATCATGTTGTATCCGAGATTGAGATGCTATAAAAATGATAACATGCTTGTTACATATAACTTAAAGCAATGTGTATATTTTTCCAATTGTGTAGCAAACGCTTCGAGAAAAATTAATTGTATATACCAAAAGATTTGCACAGCGAGAAAGAAGTCTGCGTGGCACTTTGGTCAGGAAATTCCCATTGAGGCCTGCAATTGAGTTGAGTCCCAAAACTTAGCGAGCGAATAAATATGTAATGCAAATAGATTTAAAATTCTACAGGTCAATGTACCTAGATAAGTTAATTTACACTCCTTTCCAAGTTCCGGTACCCCAACCGTGTCATCAGTTAACTGATTAGCACCAACATACAAATGCATAAGACCTGCAAATTCGATATATTGGCTCGATTAAGTGATAAGTACAAATGCAACAACATATTGTACAGAGAGAAAGCTAAAATGAATTTACTTGTGAGATTATGCATTGCATGCCACGGAATTCCAGGCATTCTAAATTTTGAATAGAAAAAATTCGTTACATTAAACTTTAGCGTATCATTCCAGTCTGGTTTTGTAAATAAATTTGAGATGTGCAAATCGATAATATTTGACAGTTTGAGTACGATTTGCTGGCTATATCATTTTATTTATGGAAATCATGCCGTACTATGAATTTTTCCCGAAAACAAAGAAAGTAACATAAAACGAAAGCTGTCGTATCGTACCCAACAGTATGTCGAATAACATTGATTGGCATATCCCGTTTTTGTGAAGGTTATGACAAGTAATTTAACCTGTTAGATTCTAAATTCAAGTATTGCAGTGTAGTCTCTAATGTATTGAATGCCTCGGGATCGATCATGCTTATTCTATTGAATCCGAGAGAAAGTCGAAAGCAGCTCATCATGTAGAAGGATTCCGAAGGCAAAGACTTAATATAGTTTTTACTAATGTCCATATCTAGCACCGTTAGTTGAGCTCCAAAAGGTCGTTTAGGCCAGATCTGAATAAAATTCTCGGTGAGATCTAATTGATTCATCTGTAACGGTGGGCCTTTCACCCACTCCGTTGGGATCTTGTCTATTGTGCACCCAGATAATATGAGCCACGACAAGGATTTTAGATGAAATACGCCTAAATTCAATTAAATTAACATTTTAAAAAATAGATAAAACAATCTGAAGGTGATCTGAAGTCATCTAAACAGAAGAGCGGAAATACCTGTAGGAAAATGTTGGAAGCGGTTTTTCATAAGAATTAGAGTTTGAAGATTTGGAGGTAGCTGCTCATGACTAACATTGCGAATAAAGTTTGAGCTGAGGTCTAGCCACACGAGACGACCAAAGGCAGAAAATAATTTGAATGGGATAGTGTCTATAGAATTGCCAGAAAGACTAAGCTGACGAATGGATTCCGTGACGGAGAACCAGTCCCCAGCCATAGAATGGAGGAGATTACTGTGAAAGTAAAGTATTAAGAATGTAACTCATGAAGGATAGCAAAATGAAAACTGAAGTTTAAATTTTTAAGTACTTGTTAAGGTTGAGCCATTCCAAAACTTTCAAAGACTTAAATGCAGCCAGTGGTATTTCATCAAGGAAATTCATTGAGATATCCAAAACTGTGCATCACAAAGTTATTCATTACTTTACATAATATTTTAAGTAAGAACAGTTTAGAAACGAATTGGATTCTAGTTTCACTCACCTGTCAAAGAGTTTCCCATTGAGCTGAATGCATACTCTGAAATAAAGTAAAGATGATCTCTAGATAGCTGGATGTTTTGCACTTCTAACCCGGCGAAAGCGGATCCATCCAGGATACCCAACTCAGCTCCTGTCACACTAACATGAGCAACGACACCATGTGCGCTGTATTCCGTTGGAATAATAGCCATTGGGACGGCAAGACAAACAAATTCAAATATTGGACCAGGGTCTCTTGGTCTAGAATATTGACTACTATAGGAATACGTAGAGGAGGATGAACTACTATTCACCACATTTTGAGCAAGTTGCCCGATTTCACTCTCGGGAAAAAAGTAGGTTGTTGTAGGATCACTCCTGATTTCTCTTTGAAGGGCTGTCACTGCCCGGAAGAAACTGGTTTCGTTAAAACCTACTAGTTGCCACAGTCGGCGTAACGAATCATATATTTCCGTCTTTTGATCATATTTACAGAAGCATCCTGGGTTGAAGTGACATGGAATGAACTTGTCCGAGGGTTCCGGACCAGATAAATTCAAAAGGGCTAGAGAGGAAGCTTGATGCCCTTGTTGGGACTGCTGATGCTGATCGCCTACTTGGATAGACAACGGTGGAGTACCGAATTTCCCACCGACGCTCACAAAGTAGGTTGTCGTCAAAAGCAAAGCTAAAACTATGTTATTTGGCGAAGGGTTTCCCATCTTTGATCCTACAACAAAAAATAGTAACTTTGTTAGTCCAACATCATCAAAACCGCATAATTATAACTAACTCATTTACAAGTTCACATTGTGAAATAATTTTGTATTTCCCCACATCCAAAATCTAGCAAGCACTTTCTCTCTTTGCCTTTCACTACATGCATTGCACACTGATCGAAACAGCAACATTTTTTCTACTTTTTTCTCACTTTTATTCAACCAAAATCCTTTTCACAATTGCCAGCCCAAAGTCCCATTATACTTGTTTTTATTATTATTATCCCCATACTTTTCCCCTCCTAAAATTATTCAGTCTCTTTCTTTTATACACTTATCCAATTTTCCCTTGTTCACACGCAGCTCAACCAACATGATCATCCTCATCATCATCTTTCCCATCATCAGATCACTTTACTACAACTTATTGTTATTACATTATCCCCAGCTACAAAACCACCCACCACCACCGCTACCACTTGTAAGATATCATTATCAACCTGAATGAAACACTTTTTTTTGCAACAAAAGGAAAATCACATGAACTACTCAAAGAAAGCCAAGTACCATTTTCCCTGATCCACCTATAATATCTCTCTCCAGAACAATATCCCGCAAAACCCAAATCCCAATCTTCCTCATGTGTGCCATCTTAAAAGGTGTAACCATCCACAAAAAGCGTAATATCAAAACTACATATAATGCATACTTTTAAGTTTTTATGTTATCCAATTCAACAACCTACAAGCCATTTCTCGTACGGTATATACCTACGTAAACCCTTTCAAACAACTTGTTTAAATCGCTTACTAAGCCACTGTTCAACTGTTCTCACTTTTTTCATGTCGCGCCTCCATCCCATCGCATTCTTTGTGTGTCCCACCTCGCTTGTCGATTTCTTGTTCTTTTCTTTCTTTCTTTCCTGTGAACCTACATATATCTCAGTTTGTACACTAAAAACACCAAAGTTTTTCTCTCTTTAAACGGCATACAGCACATCAGCCAAATGTACATGGTTCACTTAATATATATTCATCCATTCCATTCTGATTCTCTCAGGAAAAAAAGTCTTCCTCTAGATTTTTCCTCCTTTTTCTACTCTAGAGCTGATCATTGCGAATCGAGAGTTGGGCTGAGCTGAGTAAGCAGACCAGACCAGACCAAAACCACGAAAAAAACTTTCATTCTTATTCTCTCTTTTGGTCTTGAACAACTTTTTTTCTTCTTGTTTTCTTACTTCAAAGGGATTTTCCTTTTCCTGCTTGAACGAGTTAGTTCACTACATATTTTTACTTCTTGCAATACATACCGAGTTTTTATTTATTGCACGCAGATTTTCATTCTCTTTTCCCAAACAATAAGTGTATATCAACTATATTATACATATGACTGTGTGCAGAGAAAAAGCCAAAACTCCCTGCGTGTATGCTCATGACAAGAAAACTGCTTTGGTTTTGTTTGGCATGCCGTGGGAAAAAGAAATATGACGGAACTGGAGAGAGTGAAGAAAAAAATCAAATGCATACATATTTTGTCTCACTCAGACTCAGAGACCAAGTGAAGCCAACCAAGAGCGATGAAGAAGGATTTGGAAGGAACCTGTGTAAATGCAATGGTAAAATGGGATCTGCTGTGTGAAGTCTGGAAAATTTGGTGAAGCAGCAAGCTTATCATTATCAACGTGGCGAATAAATGAAAATGACGATATGATGATAGAAATACCATATCCTTTTCTAAGCTGGCATTATGGAAGTAAGATCGAGAGAAGAAAATGTCTTGGAGAAATTATCTGGGTGTCACGAGACATGATGAGAAATTCCAGAGATGCAGCGAGCTGGTTATATGTACATGTATTTTGACTGAAGATTTGAGGAATCAAGTTAAAAGCAGAGGACCTGGCTAGACTCAAGTTGTTTCTTGAGGTTATGTTTTTTGTCAAGTCTGAGTCGCTTTTGAACATATTAGATTATCTTTTAAGAAGTGGCTGGCTAGAACAATAGTTCAAAGGATATATAATAGTGTGAAGCTTCATATCTGGCTGAAAAGGTGATGGAAACGAATAAAATGCAATGTCGACTGCTCGCTCAAATTTCGTATTCATGCCTAAGGCTGTTTACAGGATCAAAATGGAAATTCCAGGGAAATATGAATGAGGAAATGAACGAGTGAAAAGAAAATAGAACAAACAAATCCAAAGTCGGCATGCCGCAGTGTTTGCTTTTGGTTTGTTGTTGGAATCTGGAATCATACTTGAAATGCCCACACGGATCACATTTTTTGCCTTGTGCTCATGCAAAGATTTTTTCAACAAGATTTGTTTTTTGTAAAAAAAAACCTGGCAATATCACAAATCGTAATACTCTCTTAAAAATTAAATTATCGTTCACGCAAACGTTCCAAATATAAAAAACCAAACAATAACAGTAAAAGGAATCTCTGAACTACATACTCAAAATACATGTGTGCGTGTAATGTAATTTAGATAAATGAAAATAAGTCGATTTTTATCTCTTGACATTTTGGCTTGATAAATACAAACATGCCATCGGCTTGTACTCTTGTATTACTTGTACATAAATGATCCAGTATATACAAAGCAGCCAAAAGTATGAGGTAATTTTTTCAGTAAAAAAGGAAAAAGGCAACAAAGCAAAGAACGATTTGCTAACTAAATAAAAAAAGATAAAATACAGACCAGCAATTCCTTTTAAATTAGATTTTTTATTGTTTGTAAATTGCCATTCTTTTTATCTTGCCAAATAATAAGCATACCAGTAAATGCCAGCCATTCTAAAAAACCCACAAAAAATAACTACTGTAAATACCTAAGTACATTAAGCTTCAAGCCAAAAAAATACTCAAAGGTTTGTTAAATAAAAATTCCTTTACGTATCTAGTCTGTCTCTCTGACCTGAAGCTTGAACTTTTAAACAGAGGAATTCTTATCAAATTAAAACGAGATAAACCCCAATACGCCAACTTTAACTTGCATTGAATAAATACAGCACACACACAGTACAATGTGAAGTATCTACCTTTTCATAAAACAAACTATTGATCGTAAAATATACAGTATACTAGGGAAATGAAATGGATAGCATATATAAAGCTTACACGATGCAATGTGAAAGAAAGCAACAAAAAATATGTTGCTTCTTTATTTGTGCTTCAGCATTTTTTCTGTGACAGTTCAACCTGCTACTATAAACATTACATATACTTATACCTTATTGATATTGTCTCGTCTTCATCTTCTCCTATTTCCAATGATGATATGCCGCTTACGAACGAGGGTGATTTTAATATTACAATGGTTTTCTTTCACAAAAGATGTGCTTTTTTTGAATTCACGACATGCGATATTAATATACAGATTTATTACCACATTGACGGAGAAAAGAGCATCATAAAGCAAAAGGGGAAATATTGAATTTTTTCTCCATTCAGATAATATTTATGTGGAGCATATTCTAGGCAGCCATAAAATAGAAATGCTCTTGTTCCATCACTTTCAACATCCAACAGACCAAAAAAGTGATACACTTTTCATCTTAGAGCATTCCTTAAAGATGCGGCTTTTATCATTTGAACTTTTATGAAACGACTCGAATGACATCAGAAATTGAAGTGGCAAAAGTGGTAGGATGGTGGAAGAACGAAAAAAACACGTTGACATAAGAATACAATAGCGTTTTAGCTTGGTGAACCGTTCTATCTGTATTCAAGAAAATAGCTCTCATGATCATCACTATCACAAAATACTGCTACTATTACGACAACAGTGATGCTCTTTTATATAGAACGATGAAGGAAAAAGAGCAGTCGGTCGGCACTCATTTTTGATTCCGATGAGCGCTCACAGGAAATATCATTGGAGCATATAAGCAAAAACATGTAGCATTTTCATATTGCATGCAGTATAGACACAAAGACTTCTCTTCAAAGTTTAGCTTTTTACGCTTGCACAGAAAAGTAAGGTTCTGAGTTCTGGGCCTATAACCAGCTTAGTATACTCCACCGTATGCCTTGCTTTCGATTCCAGCCCATGACTTTGGTTCCTACTGCCTTTTCCCCACTAAACTGTGTCCAAGCTGTTCTTGTTGCAAACGAATATATAGAGGGGAGAAATTAGGGGAAAAACTGTTGGGGGAATTTTAGCGAAAATAGGGTGCCGTACCGTAGGAGGAATTTGGTCAAAGGAGTAATTGGCCGGCAACGAAAAAGTGGTGGTGTGAAAATTAGAAAACATGGCCACTGATTTTGTTCTCCTTTTTCACCGGCGGCAGCGTCGGGTATTTTTAAGCACCGAATTGCATTTTGTGGCCAAAAGATTTTTAGATTATTTCAATAAAAATATGCCTGAGCTTGCATATTCATGAGTAGGAGAAGAGTAGGCATTCAAATGGGTAGACTATAGCTGTTGGTAGAAACGAGCTGATCCATATTTCAGGCAAAATGTAGTTTTTGTATCACGTACGTAATATTATGCATCATATAAAAACTCAATTACGTGTATCACTTTCAAAACCTGCTTCAGAAAAGGAAAGCATCGAATTCGTTTACCCAAACACTCCTGTTAACGATACACTTAATGTCAATTAGGTTTTTTGCTCTGAATACATCAAATCAATTTTTCGTCTAACCAAATAGCTCAGTAAATGTTACGTATTTGCATTGCATTTTTTAGCATTCAAATCAGGGAGGGCGGAATAGGTAAACGGTGCCAACTTATCAGCTTCTTTCTAGTGTCGGTTTCTTCCTGTTCTTTTGTTACAACACTTAATCTACAATTCAACAAGGCATTCGAGATCTATATACTTAATTGAGAATTGATATTGAATTTTTTGTTATATTCCTGTATCAATTTATGCGTCTATTGTATTGCATAACAAAACTGAAAATTATATTAGATCATGTTTTTTTCTTCTTGAAACTCTAAACTATCATCCGCATTTTATAGCTCAACCCGAAACAGCGGAAGTGACACACTATATACCTATCTTACTAATTCAATCTACACAAAAGAAAGCAAAGTCGGTATGTTCCAAGTTAAAATTAAATCAACACGTTACATCATCATCATCATTCCAACCACCATACCACATTCGCACTCTCGAACGAAAACTGAAGCGAGGAGGCAGACAGTAGTCGACCAACCAAGCGAGAAAACCTCAACAACAAAAAGGAAGCAGCAGGTTCAATGTGTTATTGTCTGACACCATCATCGCGTCCACAGAATAGAAATTCGAAGGTGATGATCATGGTGATCTCAATGTGATAGCGATCATGATCACAAACGCGAAACGAGCAAAGAGGAGGATGCGGCGGTGCTAATATAGCGTTACTAATTGGGAACTGTCGTCAGCAAAAGAGAGAGAGAGGATCTGTAATTGAGTACAGATGACTTGCCACCAAGCTAGAAAGAAAGGATATCCGACTCCATTAACAATTATGCTACACCACACCATTCCGCCACATACCACCTCAAAAATTTCCAAACGCTATTTTATAACAATATATTATGCATCATCATAATATGTGCTGTGCTCTATCTCATAAAATCTTATAGTCCACAAATTTGGTTTTTAGAAAAATGAGGTCACCAGACCAAACCAGATAGATTTTTTTCTCAACTCCCTGCTTTGTTTTTGAAGAAAAAAATTCTCTACGGGATTTGTAACAGCTTTAGTACTATAAATTTCATTCAACAAAGTTTAAATTGTTTTACATCAAGACAAGATTTTATAAGCTGCAGGTGTACTCTTTTCAGAAAAAAAAGTACACAAAACACATTAGCATTTTTTTTAGCTCACATACTTATTGTATCAAAAAATTGGCAAGGTGGAGTCGAGGATGGGAGAAGGGAGCGAAAGGCGTTTCATAAAAAATGTGGCGTAGCGTCTGATAAAAAATAACTTATTTATTATGTGATGTTTTAGCTCCAATCTGTTCTGAAGAGACTTTATTTCGTTTTTGCGAATTTTTTTCTAAAGCATGATGAAAGGAAAGAAAATACATGCATAATCCTCCTTTTTGTGTGTGAGGAAAAAAGTTTGTCTACTTTTTTAATATTACGTACCGCGTACACCTACGTGTGTGTAAGTAAAGTAGATGTAAAACAATGCAATCTTTTAAAATCCGTGAGTGAACTTTTAGACATTAGCAAGTTTTAAAGTTGCTAACTCTATCAATTTTACAGAGTAAAAGGAAAAGTGGTGTTGGAAGTTTTAACTTTAAAAAACTTAATCTGTTGCCTCTGCTGCCAATTCTCTATTACCTACACACACATTCACTCAGTCCACCACATAAAGTCTACTTTGCTTTTTCATGCGGTTTTTTCAGCAGTTTTCTACAATGGAAAAAGACCTACTACTTAAATAGCAAAGACAAGGCGAACAAGTTTAAATTTAAGTTTATTTTTCAACACAGAACCTGCATTCTCGTGCCAAACTTTTTCCCGTTTGATCATGATCATGATGGTTATGTATGATGGAATTGGAAGAGAAAAAAGTTTTTTGGGGTGAACTTTTAACTTTTTTAATACTTTGTAAAGCAGTTGTGTTACATAAGATATATTAATAATATCTGATGGGAATATGATGTTAACTGTAAAAGATGAATGACAACTGCAAGTGGATTTTGATAGTTATTAGAGAACACAACGGCTGAGTGTTATTAGTTATTACACAACTATGTTTTTGTAATAGAGAAATGATTGAGATGCTTGATGAAAAGTTAATTTTAAAAGGTTTGACAACATGACGTCATTTATGACAGGAAAAAGAAAAGGAACAAGTGTAGAAGTTTATTGATGTTTGCTATGTACACTGTACAGTACACAAAACAGAGTCATCATCTTATATCCGCCATCGCATCGCCACTCGCATTTTACTTAAGTTTTTCGTGTTGCCGTCTTGTCGTTTTAGGTTACATCACAAAAACACCATCTTCATCTTGATGAGGACGATGATGATAATTGTACCCAGTGCCAAAAGATATAAATTGTGCGTTTGATCTCCTTTTTCCGCCATGTGTTCACCACTACACTACCGATTTTCATGGGAAAATACTACACCTCCTCCACTTATAATGCTGAAATATGTTTTTTGCGAAATGTTGTTGTTGATGGTGTGTTAGAAAGTTGCAAAAGAGGCTTTTCATTTTCATCTCTCCTCTTTTTGCTGCCGGCCAACCGAATACCATCCGCGCATAAAAGTTTGGGTTGTTGTATAAAATTATATGTTTGTGCACTGTATTTTACAGATTAAATTATACATATATCTTGTTATCTATTTTATCATTGCAAGAAGCAACACTTTCCACTTTACTTTTTGAAAATTTTACTTCAAGATGACTGAAAAGGATCAGTGTGACCGCGAAAAACAGCCGCGACGTGTGATAGAGTTGGCGTTATGATTTCACATGTAAGTCGCATAAAATCTGCGTTCTACTTTTCTTGTGACAGTCAACCAAAAGAGGAGAATCAAGATGGGGACTATTGATCACTTTCTCTTAATGTACGCAAAATGTAGAGCCAATAATAAGTGTAGTTTATGTTAATTTATCGAACGAGGCTGAGGGGGAAAGGAAGGCGGGTATGCTAGGGAAATTGATGGATTAAAATGTGAAACTTTGATTAATTTTGAAACAAGCGAGAGGAAAAGGATGATTACAAAGATGAGATGAGAAAGTGGAAAAGAGCAAATATTATGGGAAATGAGACAAAGTTGGTTTGGATTTGAAACGATGAGGCCTTTCCGCATTTGTTTCGTTTTATAATTTATTAGAGGTACATAATATCTTATTTCAACGTAAAATTATAATATTGCACATTCCATACTAGTAGTATTCTTTTGAGATACATATTATATGCAAATTTTACATAATGTATATAAATATGTGCGTACTATTACATAACGTGAGCAATCCCAAGTCGAAGTTGTACCTCTTGTTTTGAAAGAAGGAGAGAAAATGTGGTACTTGTAAGTAACTTGTTGGAAAGGGCGACAGACGCCGCAAGAGACAGGAAGAAAGAAATTCCCACGTGTTCAGAATATGAATCTGACTACAAGAAAAAGGAATACGATGATGAAGAGATTTCCAAAGGAATTTCCGCTGTTCTAGTTTTGGATTTGAACTTTCAAAGTTCTTATTTTAACCACAAAGCCAGCTGGCTCTTACAAACTATAATATGTGTACACGACAAAATGTATATATTCTTGATATTATATAAAATATTGAGTAAAATCTTTGCTCACCAGTCACCAAAATAATTTTTACACCATCATTTATATTTTTATGGTTTATTACAATGCTAGTCAGATGAAGGTAATTTTGTTACAAATGATAATGAAAACTGCTATTCTTAATTAAAAACTGATGATCACTATTAATCTCATGGCGTGATTTACAACTATAATTTTTTTTGATATTTTAAGAACAAAAGTACTACCAGCAATTTGTTTTCTTATTTTATAGTGAAAACAGGTTTTCTTGTTTAGATTAATGTTTAGGTACTTTGCAGTGAGCTAAGAAACATTGCGTTAACATGAAACATTGGACGAATTGTTTACAAAACACTTGCGTACTTTTTCTTCCTTTTTGTTCAAAGTCAGAGCATGCATTTTACCTATTCATCTTAAAAGAAATGACACAACATCATGCCATATCATGACACACGTTTTCTTAAAGTCTTATTTTTTATATCACTGTTATTATTATGTCTCTCATATTTTTTGTTTATACTGTAATGCAACTGCTGCTGCAGCTCTTTTCCATCCAAAGACAGATAGACACGACACTTCTGTCCCCCCTCGTCTTATACTGTTTGATGCTTTATGCTATTTTTTTAAAGACAAAACAAAATTCCGAGAAAAACGAAGGAATAACACGAGCACGATGGATAAAATGTATACACAACACTTTAGTTTTAATATTTTTGTTTGTCATTCTAGTTATTAGGCAAAGCACGACATACACACATGCCCACTTGACATAAATGATGGAAATAAATATGCGTGTATTAAACATTATGCATTTCTTATATATTTCACGCAGGCAATTTTTAAAACAAGTATAAAAACAACTGTCATGTCAAGCTGGGTGTTTGCTTCGTGAAACGGGGCATTCCATTCAGGAAAAAACACTTATATGCGTGCAGCCATTATTATTATGGTTATGTTATACATTATCTAATATAATATACGTGTTATGTTTATGATACGACACGACAACAGCTACAAATTCTTGCAGAGCATGCTCACGCAACTCAACAAAAAACAACGCACTTCAGACTTGCTGTCGCCATTTTCGTTGAAAAACATGACCGAAATCATGAGTATGAGTTTTGCGAGGAAAGTATCTATTCCCGGAAGAGTATTTGAATAAAATTAGATTACTTTCTCAGGAAAAACTAGGAAAGATAAGCTATTCACTTTTTACTTGCATCCCCGCATTTTACAAACAAATAGGAAAGGATAACACATAACAAAGATGGGACAGTGTCACAGTTGCAGTGCACATAAACATGAGAATGAAAGGGTTGTATTCATCAAAAAGGGTTAGTGTAACTACATTTGTTTTAATATAATTTTCAACTTAATGAACAGTACAATCTAGTTTTTGTACTAAACAGTATGCATGAATTATTTAATTTTATAGTTGAATAGACTGAAATATTAGGGAATATGTTTAAATGAGTCGGAAAAACTGAAATATTAAACAGTGTAGAATTAAACATTATTTTCTACTGATTCAAAAGGCAAGGCCACGAACAAAATTGTCACCAATACTGATTCTTCTTGATTTTCTATGTTGTAAATGTTCATGTTTGGTTTGGTTACCTAAAACAGACAATTTCCAAAAATATCTAAATATATAACATTCATAATGCACTGGTGAAAGTGCCTTTGGTTTCCTTTTCATAAGAAGCTACTTGACTAGGACAAACCACCAGGAGTACACAAAAGCAGTTCTTTTCTCTTTTTTATCTTAATCAAGTCAGCATATAACCTCCTCCCTCCCTTTCCTATACAACAATGCTAATGAGCTTGTGGTTTGGCTTCCTGTCGTCGCTCGACTGTTTTTCTTTCCTTTTCCCCCATTCTATCCACACGAAGTACACAAAAAGTGTGCAAAGTGAAAAGTAGAAGTAGCAGCAAACAAACCAAGTCAGAGACCACAAAACCCATCCGCCGCACTATCCACCTATTCATTCATTCATGAAAAGCTAATGAGCTTGTTTGTTTTCCGCTGCTGATCCCCGATATAGTCTCGACCACACAAACAAAAGAAAAGCTTATTATCTTATCTCTTCCTTGCGAATGCTCATATACATAATCAAGAAAAACCTTGAGGTGAAAGCTTAATCAACATTACCACTTTAGTTATTAAGTATTAATTGCAATCAAAAGGAACAAGGACTGCCCATTCGATTCACTAGACCAAATATTTACATCCCACAGAAATGTTCACTACCAGTGAACCAGTCCATGACTCTGCACTGCGTTTCTCACGAACGCGTGGGTGATGATGGAAGCAGAGCTGCAGAAAAAGGCTTGCGTAACTTCCGTTTTCCAGCTTGTGTTGATGTTAAGCTGAATAGGATTTATTGATAATGACTCCCTGCTGACACCGTTAAAATTCTCTACTCACATGACTCGATAGAACATATATGTATTTCAAATACAATCATATATATTCCAGTTTCCAAAATGTAGTTCCAGTTTTTCCACTTTCCAGTTTGCTGACTTTTATTCAATGACTGTCAATAAGTGTCAACGATTTGCTTAAAAACTTCCATTTTTCCACATGGCCTACATAAACTATTTCCTCTTTTCAAATCTCTCCTTTTTACACTACTGTGCATACATATCTATGTACTTATTTTGTATTTATTTAATAGGTTTTGGTGGTGATGGTGAGCGTGAGAGAGCATAGTTGTCGTGTCGTGAAATGGTGAAAATAAGCGGATTTCTTCACAGCCTCTTTTTTACTCTCTCAGAGCAAAAATGTATAGCAAAACGAGTAAATAAAACATGATGGGTGACAACATTACAGAAATATATGTATGTATATATCCTTTTTTCGAATCAAAATATTTTGGTTTGCTTTTCCAGTCTTAGCACACAGCACATCAGCCTCCAGGAAATAAAAGTGTGCTTTTTTTGCTGACACATACAAGAAAAGTGACACAGTCAACCCAAAAACCTCTCAGCTGTGCATCAGGGAAGCAATTTTTTGTTACACATGTCATATCACAAATCCATCCATCCTTTGCACTTTACCTATCGCCTCCTTCAAAATAAGAGGTACAATTGTTTCTTTTCCTCTTTTACTTCTATCTATGACCTTATAGAGACAGACAAAGAGAATTGTATATTGAAAAGTAAACTATGATGATGATGATGCCAAAAGGGAAAAAACAAAGGTAAACAATGACTTCACTTTTTTTGTTTTCCTTCCTCCCACTCACTCTCCTCTTTACATTCAAGGAAATAGACACAGAGTAAAAAGACGCAGAGGCTCTTTTGACAAATTTTGTTACAAGAAGTCTCTCTTGTTTGTACTGTGTTTCTTCTTGACTTGATCTTGATTCGTGACTCCTTAGCCTTTTGTATTCTTACATCATCATCGTCGTCAACCAACAAAAACAAAGGATTATTATGGGCACGGGCTTCTTCGTCTGGAGTTTTCAGGTGACAATGTTCGCTGAAGAGGTGGTGCATAAAGAGCAGTTCTATGAAAAAAGTGGGCACATGTATGTATACATATGGATGTATGTGTCTATTTACCACAGTGCTCACAATTACAAAAGCAAAAGAAAATAGAAGAAAAAATACATAAAAAGGTAGCAGAGCTGAGTCGAGAGGAAAAGAAAGGGTCAAAAGTATCCGTTCTTCTTCATCCTGAAGTCCACATTAGAGTACCTTGCCCTTTTTTATTTCCTCACACACACACAAGAGTATAGGATGTTGGACAAGAATAACAAGTTCTCTGGAGAGTAGTGAGTGTGTAAGGCACACTAGTAGACTACTAGGTTAGTAAAAAGAGAAAAAGGGAATCACAGAGAAGTGATTTTTCTTACTGCGATCTTCCCACTTCTTTTGTTCTTTTTTCCTTGCTTGCTTGTTGTTAGCTAATAAGTACAAAGTACCTTTTTATGTGGAGATAAAAAATATCAAGCCGGAGAATTGCTTCTAGTTTTTTCCTCTTTGTACTCTTTTTACAACCTGTGTAACTGTAGAATATACATACGTACATACACATAGGTACATGGCAGAGTTTTAGTTTTTCTTTCTTTCATTGGCAATGTTTCTACAACTTGTGGTATTAGTATTATTAGTGACCTGTCCTGACCAACCAACTCCACTCAGCTTTTTTGCTTTGTTAAGCATATTCTTATCTGAAAATGGAATCTTCTCAATTTAACCCATCTATCTGGTCATGTACATAATATGAATGGGCTATATAAAATAGCAGAAAACTCATTCATATTTACTAGTTGAAATAGTGAAAATTTTATATAAGGCTAGTGGCTAGTGATAGTATAGTTCATATTGGTTATGATGCTATTATACAAGGATATTATGATGTTACCAGAAAAGAATTTGTTTATAGGATAAAGTAAAAGTTGGACTTTGCAAGGCGCCTAAAGGGTTGTTTGGTTGTTCTGTTTCTCTCTGGTATATCGTGTGAGATAGAAGGTGGCTACTAAGTATGTCTATTCTCTCTCTTTTCTATGTTGTATATGTGTATCTTCAATTTTCTCATTCTCTGGATCTTTTTTTTTGAAAAGAGAAAAAATATCAGAACCACTCGATCACGTTCTTGTGTGTTGTGCTTGTGGTGTAGCATGAGATCTTTCTTTTTTAGATGGATAGATGGATTTTTTTGGAACACAAGTTGTGTGTCTGTGTTGTTTTGTTATCTTTTGGAATCTGACATTGGCAGCAGTTATATATTGCGTAGACTGCAACATGGCTTTTACCATCTCACTCTTTATTGTCTGCTGATATTATAGTATAACTTTGTGTATGGCAGAGGAAAAATTGAGTGGGCTGAACGGAATACGAAATGAATTGTACTTTTTTTACTGGACTTGTAAAATAAGGAGAAAGTCAAGAAAAGGGTTTAATGTAGAGAGAGAGTGAGATTGTACTGCATACGTCAGTAATATTGCTTCATTTTATGTTGTTGTGTTGTGGAATGTTCGTTAGAAGAAAGCAAAGAGCAAGAAGATTTAGTTGATGTAATTATGTCACTGACATTGTTTTGCTGGTTGTACGATCATATCATCATGTAAAATCATTGAGGTGCCACTTGAGTAGGCCATGCGAGAATAGCACAAGTGGAAAATCCCCGTTGATTGTGTTGCGGAAAATATGCTGACGTCGGGGAAAATTAGAAGTAACGAGTTGAGATGCCCAGAAAGCAAGAAAGTTTGCTTACAACACAATGTAATGCGTGTAAAGCTTTTAACAATTTAGTGGCAGGAAGGAAGGCTATTGAGTACACAATTGAGTTGCAGGAATTGACTGGGTAGAAAAATTATCATATAGAGTAATGCAATTTAAGGAAAGGAAATATTTTCAAATTGGTCGTTGAATACGAAATTCAGTGGTACTGTGGCTGATTCATTAACTTCGTAATTTGAAAATGCCAATAATTGCATCAATAATTTTGGGTGAATTACTGAAACCAGTCGATAGGAAATGCAAGTAATTGCTCAGTTAAAATTAATGTGTGGGAGGTTCACATCATGTTTTCAAGGAATGATAGGATATACAAAATAGTATTTGGAATTGTTTTGCAAATATTTCTTGTTTACTCGATTTCTAAAATATATCATGTTAAAATTGAAATACTGTCAAAATACTTAAGCGAAACTGTTAAAATAAGCGGGTTACTTGAAACTTGCAACGATTCTATTGTGTCTAAACGTAATAAGATAAGAAGCTTAGAGACGAAGGGATTAGAACGAAGAAAAGCTTCATGTTCGTCTTAAACCCATTTTGCACTACATAATCTGTATGAACCAGTTTTTCTTTAAAAATCAATGATTTTTAGTTTAGTTCCTCGCACGATTGATAGGCGTAAATCTTGCAACGCCGCCACCCATCACTCTTTCAAAAATAAGCAGTTGGCATTACAAAAGAAGTAAGAATTATAATACGAATGTCAAAGCAATGTAGATCTATTTTGTACATGAAAAACTGCGTCCCACCACCACCCACCACGTCACCTCTCTTTCTATCGTCTTTTGCATTTCAATAAGTAGGAAAACAAAAAATGTTCTTAAATGTCAAATACCCCATACATCCTTCCTTCCTTCCTTCCATTCTCCATTTCGATAGTTTCAATCGAGTGCTCAGAATGGCACATTTTTTATAGAGCAGTAATGTAATTCAATACATAAGAAGCAAAGAACGGCGAAGCGAAGGAAATGATAAGGTGAATGGAATGGTAAAAATAACTTTGATGATGATATTAATGTTACACTCTCGTAAGTTAAGGTAACCACCACCATCTGCCTGCCATATAGCTAGCCAAACTGAGCTCTTTTTTTTACAACACCACCCAAATCCTAATAGTCCGTAACAGTGACATTCTCTGTTCACTTCCTTCCTTCATGAGACTCTTGTCGTGTGGAGTCTGTAAAGCGTAGCCAAAAAGTCTGTGTCGTAAATAAGTAAATCGACTTATATTGGTCTTTGGTGGTGGTGGAGGGAATAAAGTCTCAAGAGCACTAGCAAGAGTAGTGGAGTGGAGGAAACAATGAAACACGAGCAGAGGAGTATTACGGGAAATGGGAAAAGAAAGGGTTTCCTGTTACGCTTCTTTGCCTCCGCCGACACCACCACCACCACCGCCACTCTTGTCCTGTCCTGGATCTGGATCATTTCCAATAAGTCTAAAATACTACTGCTACAAAGAGTCATCATCTAAAATTCTAGACGACACACGTACAATTTTCCCGATAAAAGAAAAGGTAACGGCAGGGGCAATGGGTGCTTTATGTCGTATTTCCAATTTACCAAATGTTGTGATCACGATGATGATGATGATAGAATTGTCTTACATTTATGACATGGAGGTAAATATAATAAAAATGGATTTCATACCTTTCTCAACTTTCAGTCAGCTTGAAGAAACGTCTCTGCGGTTTGGTAAAATTGGTGAAAACTGACGATGGTGCTCGTCTACCAAATAGTATACCGATTATGAAATACGGGCACACGGCACGGTCTCCTTTGTAATATCTGACGTTATTGCTGTAAAGTAACTCTCCAAACGTTTGGAAACGCCACGGCCACGCCAGCTGCAATACTGGTTGATGTGGATAATATTGTGTGGCGATGAAAGTTTCTCCTTTACACGCACAACGAACAAAAGGAAACACTTTCGTCTTGTGTTTCTGTCGATGTCGATGAAAAATTGGAATTTATGTTTTGGTTCGTTTCTTGTCCTGAGGCACCCACTGTAATTTACGTTTCCTCCTTTTTACACTCCTCCACATCAACTGGAGAGAGTGAGAGCGAGAGAGAGGGAAAGCCTTTTACTCATTCATTGTTCATTTTTCATTGACTAAGTAATAATAATGCTAGCACAAACTACAAACAACAAAAAAAGCTTTTTGTAGTCTTGTAGTATCCTTTCTTGTTTCGTAACGTCAACGAAACAAACCTGCCAAAAACACTGCTGACTACTCAATGAGTCCTGTTCATTTTCTCGCTAGTCTCTTCCGAACAAAAACACAGAACGATTATTGTTATTACCTGTTATGGGGTTACCACCACTCTCCCTCTCTCACACTGGGTGCTGATGTGTTGCAGTGGAAGTGGCGGTGGGGTTATTATTAATGGGAGTAAATTGTTCAGAGAGTTCACCAGGTTCACACGAATACGACAATAGAATAACAGCAACAACAAGTTCTCTCTGAAAAACACAATACAATTTTTTGACATGTAGTCATAGTCAAGTCAGTGTTCAAAATTCATACATGAGGCCACATAACTGTATTACGCAAGAAATTCAGAGAAAAAAATGTAGAAACACTTTTTCACTTCCTGTTTTATTACTATTGCGTTTTTCTAATCTTATTTCCTTCTCTTCTCCTCAAAGAGAAAATTTCATTATTAACTATTTTAAAGCAAAAATGTAATTTAAGAGCTTTGAATACTTCCTGTATCGTGATTTGTGTGGTAACAAAAGAGAGAAAAATATATAAATAAATCTTTGCATGGAACACATAAAAATGTTCACATTTTACATGACTGACTATGTACAAATGTCTCATAAAAATGAAACAGTAATAATTTAAAGTCTTAACGGTGGAGCAGCAGAAAAATAAAAATTCAGAGGATTTTTTTGAGAAAATGTCAAGCGTTCTTGCATTATTTACCGGTATTCTGCACTCTCGTTTTGTAGATAAAGGAAATATGGAGAAAAAATGATGTTACAATTTAAAATTTAAAAGCTTTGTTACAGCAAAAAAGAGAGCTCGTTCAGCACGTGTACTTGTTTAGTCAACTCTGTTTAAAATGTATGAAGTGCAAAGCAAAGCTTCTTTTTTTCCTCTCAAAGAATATTATTTCTCAAGCAGAACAACTTGAATTACAGTTACAAAACAAAGTGCATTTCTGCGAAATGGAAAGTAATTCAATTTTTCTTGAGCAAAAGGGATGTTGAAAGCTTTTCAGCATGTCATCATGTCATGCATCTTAAGTCTTCAAAAAATGGACAACAAGACAGCAATGCAATATTACAAAAAGATGTTTAAAAAATCATCAATCCTTGAAAAGTTTGCTTGTTTGAAATTGTGATGTTGTCATCATTTCCCAAAAATAGTTGTGCTGATTTATGCATTTTCTCATTCGTTCATAGGTCAAGCGAATATAATTTAATTTGAGATTATTCTACGAACTTTTCAAATTTAAAGATATTCATGTAATCCATTAATAATTTTCAGAGTCGCAGTACCTCACTCACTCCTTTCCTCTGTAATGGAATTTGTCCTCATCAGATTTCTATTCTCAATAATGTAACTCTGAGAAAAAGCTGCTGACGTTAACAATGGCAGGGAAATAGGATCAGTTTATAAAATACTCAAATATTTTGTTTGGCAGTTCTATAGAATATTGGATAAATAAATAAATAGTAAGAGAGATTTTCCTACTTCATAATATTTGTTTGTCCATCAGTCTATCCTCCTGAAAGTCAGATTGAACTGGTTTGCTCTACTCAAAAAACAATTTGCTTCAATTCTTTTGTGCTACATTTAATGTAAGAATATTGACCCGATTCTTCTTCAAGTTTTTTTCCAGATGACTGCATTTCGCATGAATGAACTTGATGTTTTAAAGTAGTTTTCAGTCAGTAGAATTTGAGAAGCAGAAAAACGAAAGAAGAGATCCTGTCAGAAGAAAACTGTGTTACAGCTTTCTCCACTACTCTCTCTTAAGTTGGAGTGAGTAGACAAGATATACACAACGGACATAAAAGATTCACAAGTTGCTGCTCTCCTTTTTTCCAAGCTTTTATTGCTAAATCATCTGAATAATCCTCTTATCTCTTCTTTGCCTTTGTGTGTGAAGAAAATAGTACCATAATAACCATGTACATTGCTTTACTTTTACAAGGAATGAAGAGATGAGAACATATTATGCACTACTAAACTAAACACAACATCATTTTATTTTTCTTGCTACTACTATGTTAAGAGCCTGCTATGGTGTGAACTGAATAGACTATTATTTTCGTGATGAGTCCAGTAAAAAGTTTCACTTCACTTTCGTCTGAGATGAAGTGAAGAAGATGATGATCATCACATAGACGTCGTCATCATATCAGCTGAAGAGAGAGAGAGAAGGGGAAAGGTTTGATGATGATAACATTACACCAGTCTCACCACCACCGTTTCATGATGAGCTTGTTCAGAGCTAAACTATATGAATATGCTATCATTGTCATGTCGTTGTTCTTAAAAACTTTGTTAGAGAACAGGGCAGGGGTATAAACTTTTTTCAAGGATTTTATTCAACACTTTGTTCAACTGACAGTAAGGAGGAGAAAGCACGCGCTTAAGAAGACTTAATACAACAAAGTCCGAGAACAATTCCCAAAAGAGATTTGAGAGTAAGGCATAGCAAGAGTGAAAAGACGGTCGGTGTATTACTTTTTATAAGTTTACTTTTTGTTGGTATAGCTTGGCTGAAGAAAGGAGGGCTGAGGCTAAGCTCATCTGTATTGTGTATCTCTCTGTCATTATTACTACATGCACACCATTTAGTACACACTTGCCGACTCATTTGCATCCATTTTTAAGGTCATTATGAGAAAATAACGTGGAGGGGATGATGAGGATACTAGAGTGAAATAGGATAGCGCAAAAAGCTAATAATCTCTCTGGAGCGTGGATTAAAATGATGAGATGTGATGAAAGAAGAACAAGCTTTTTATAGACCAAGGGCATTTGAGAATTTTAGACTTGTTTGTGATCTTTTTAACAAAAGCTAATTTACTTTTTTTTATAAAATAAATTTGTATAAATTACCGTTTTTAATCAAAAACTTGATCTATATTTAAATTGATTATTTTTCTCTGAAAAACTTATCAGACAGGGTTATTTTATTAACCTCGATTTTTTATGTCTGTTTTCTATTATTATCTGTCGGCATGTGTGTTTAAAGATTAAATTTTGTTTAGTACAAAAGTGTTTATAAAATTGCAGTGGAACATGCAAATGAACCGTAGGACAGGATAGTGATAGTGACGGTGTTTGTGGGCGATAGTATTGACTGACACGGTGTGAACATGAAAGTGTGAGTGTTCACGTAGCAAAATAGTACGACGACCTTGTCGTGCCACCACCAGCCCATTTTTTAGACCAAATTTCATTGGGGATTAATGAGTTTTTCTGTTTTAGACTTACTTGTAATAGAGTTTAACGAATAAATCCTTTTACTACTACTATTTATAGAGAATCTATACACTAATTCTCAGTGCTAAGCCAAGCAACTCTGAGTCAATTGTCACCCATTTGAATAGCATTAAATTTGTTTACAGTACAATTGATTTGGTAAGATATAAAGAAATTTCAAAATAAATCGCAATTTTGAAAAATATTCATCGTCTAGTTCAATTATCAACTCGTCTTATTTAGGAGAAGTCTGCGAATTTATGTCAATTGCACACAAATCAAAGCGCACACTAATTTTCACAATTTCTTACAAATTCACTATCAGAGTATTCAAAGCTGAAAAAATGTTGGATTTTTTTTTGTATTTTTATTAGAGATTCTAGAGAACTCTTAATTTATTCACCACGATTTTTTTCCTTCGTTTTTCACGTTCTTCTTAGTACTCACGCACTCAACACACAAGGTGAACTAGTTGGTTTTTAGCTTTGGTAGAACATTGGGGAAAACGTGCTGTACAGTGAGAATATAAACAGCCCAATGCACCGGCGACGCGGCACAAACAACATCCCGACCCGAACCAAGCCACGTCTCAGTGAGAACTGAAAAACGGAACGGGAGAATCCGGGCTCATGTACAATATGCTGTACAAAAGAGATTGAGATGTGTGTTGTGATAGTGCGAAGGATTTTCATATACCACACGGCATCGTTATGCTCACGTTCCCATTACAATAATACAATATAAAATGAAAATGTAGTCTTAAAATATTGTATATTTTTATGTTTTGTTGTACAGTGTCTATATGTAAATATACTTGCCTAAGTAAAAACGTGAACAATAAAAAGGCATTACTGCCGAGTGCCGACAGTGCCGACATTGTAGAAAAGTGTTATAGGCATAAAGACATCAAACATGAGAGTAACATTTTTAAGCTCTTTTGTTTTTACTGCTGCTTTCTAGACTGAACTTGCTGACTGTATGCTCTGTGACATACAACTTTAAAAGCATTTTTAACTTACTTATTACTCATCTGTCATACTTGCCGCTTTATTAAATAAAATGAAAACTAATTGACTTGTGCATATTTACTTTTCTTGCTATAAATAGCCAAAGTGATGATGAAGCTGGGTCTTTGCAAAGTACACACATCTTTCTTAATTTTTCCTTCACTAAAAAGGATAAATATTTACACAATATTCCCATGACCAACTCATTATTCTAAGCACTTGTTTATCAGCTTTTCATGGTCGCTGGTTACAAAATTTGTGCAAACTGAATAATTCGTTTTGAAAGGCAGTACAGTTTATTACGCCGCTGAAAGCGAAGCTCAGCAAGTATTGACTATATCATGTTTGTCTGTCTGTCCGTCTGTCCGTCCGTCGCCACGATAACTCAAGAACGCGTTGACCGCTTTTGCTCAAATTTGGTATGTGGGTCACTATGGTCAAGGGCAAGAACCCTATTGATTTTCAGCCCCCGGGATCAACCCCCAAGGTCAAAGGTAAAGTCGAAAATTTTAAACGTAGACATAGTGTAAATTGCAATGGCTCATTCGAAAGCCCTCGTCGAGTAGATCAAGAAGCATTTGTCAGTGTAGGTCAATGTGACCTCGTTGGGTCAGAAATCGGGGTCAAAGGTTGCAATGTCGAAACATATGACATGTGACATATCGTTCGAAAGCATTTTTCATTGACAACATCAATGTTCATCACATCACTATCATTTGTCGCAATATTATCATCGCAGCGGCGTCATTATGGTCGCTATTACAGCGGGTTTATTTTGTTTTTCATTTTTATCACTGGACTGACCACAAGATATTGGGAAAATCGAAAACTGGTACCATTAGCAAGCTGTCGAACAATTTTTATTACATGGCCAATAACAACAATCTGCAAGTCTACTATGTACATTTCTCTTCCTTTTCATTGGAAATTTTATATACGTTTCACAATTTTTTAGATAAGGCTATTTTTGTGTGGAGTAGAAGTCAAAGCGAAACCATAAAATTCATCTTTCATCAGAGCAAATGGAAAAAATACATAAATAATCGCCACTCCACTTGCGATCTGATACATTTGCACATATACCTTTTTCCTTCAATTCACCACCACCACCGCTCTATCATTATCCCTATCATCAATTACAGATTACAAAACATACACAGATAGAAAACAAATCGTACGTATATATCTCTTTTCCATACGTTTTCATGCTGACTCTCTGTGCACTTCAACATTTCACCAAGATCGGTTTACAAGGTACAGGAAGGCACAGGAAAAGGAGGTTCAATGAACCGTACAATTTTTTCAGTGAAAACGACTCACCATCATCATCATTATTAAAAACATCCTTATATGTTATGATGATACTACTAACTATTGCCACCGCTATCACATCTCTCTAGAAATGGAGAAGCACCCCAAAAAATTGTGGGCACATCCTTCATTGATTTATTGGCTTCACTTTGTAAATTTCACTCTCTTTCTCAGGTCAGGGCTCATCATCATCTCAGATACAAGTTATTATTGTGTAGTCTTACATGTTCACCTACCGCGCACCGCTCTCATGTCTTGCTCACTGGACCTTAAAAATAGACAAGTGAAGATTTTTTCAACCATCTCGTCTAATAGACAGATGGACACGTTATGTAGCAAATTTCACGAGCCAAGTTTGCTTCTTAATTCAGAAAGAAAGCTGTGGAACATTATACCCTATTTCGGGTTGGCTGGTGAACTGGTTAAAAAGTAAAAGGATGGATGGACGGGCGCTTAAAAGTGTGCTTCAAAAGCCCCACTGAAGCTTTTGTGTTATTGCTATGTGTGTGCAATGCGATGATGATGAACATGATGATGACTTTGTTGTGAATAATGAATGGAATGATAGGAATTGGAGAAGCAGGATGAAAACGGGGGAAGCAGACCGGGGGAAGATCTTGAATTGAGTTTTTATTGCAATTTTCCTTGCCAAGGTATACACCTATGTAAGTATTTAGTTTTATTCAAAACGTCCAACCCGAAAATACCAAGTCTATAAGATCTTCGAATACATATATGTATCTACCTGTGCATGTTATGTATGTATGTTATGTGCATTAACTTTTTACTTTCATTTCGTTCCACCACTTTACTACTTCTGCTACTTCCTTGTAACGACAATACAGGTAGCATCAACAACACTGAAGTCATGTAATTCAATGATAAAAGGGGGAGAAAAGTAAAATTGTGTACATATCATACTGGATACTGAAGTGCTGACTGTGGTGATTCTGAAAATTTTATAAGACGAATACGGTGATTGGGCTCGTTTTCGAGTTGAGGTGGATGCTGGCTTCCTCTGAAATGTGTAGACATATCTGAGGTTACTGCGTCTGGGGAAGTATTTTGGAGGTCCATTTACATATGACACGAAGTATATCTTTTTATATAAATCTCTTGGTTTTTAGGTAATGATGCACTACAGCAAAAAAAAGATGCACCAATAAAGCATCTGACTTTCATGTGATCAAAGTGAAAACTCAAAAGTGTAGTTCAGACGAAAAACTGCTTCGTAGTTCGTTCCCTGAGAGTTCGATTTTTAATGACTAACTAGCATGTCAAGGTTAACCTTTAAATGGCGTAAACAAGGTGATGTGGTCAAAACATACAAAACTAACTAGAAACTGTTTTAGAATGCAGGCATAGAATGTTTACCTGCTTTCTATATTTTCTCCAAAAGTTTGACGGAAGTTTTTTATATTCTATTAACAGGAATTCACTAACAAGCCCATATTTTCTATTGGTTGGCATACTTAAAACTAAAATCTTTTTGATGTTTTTATACTCCAGGCTCATGCAGTGCATTGGAATGAAATGTAAAGTTGTCAAATGACTTGTAAACTTTTTCGATTGAATAGTGGAAGATGGTGGAATGGAACGTTTTCGGTTTTCAAGAAGTCAAACCTATAAGTCCCAAGGGATACATTGGGTACGGCTTGCAATTGTTTACATCTATGTCTTTGATTTCTTACTTTTTCTGTGACAAAAATCTGGAAAAGTAAAAGATAAACATGGAATTGTAAAAACTGAATAGTAAAAAGGTATATAACAAAGTTGTTTTTCATATGGAAGTGTTGGGCGTTTGAGCGATGAAATGAGCTGAACCGAAATGAAAAGTTTTTAGGCATATTGAAATGCCTTCAACTACGGAAATATCTCGAGGGAATATTCCAGCCACGCGATTTACTAATGATCCCTTCACAATAGACAAATAGCCTGGTGAGTAACTAAACACAAAAGCGGGAAACTTTGTTTTGTGTCCGGTTATTTTTTTTAAACTGTGATATAGGCAATAATACACATTGCTGCCGTAAACTCGGTAAACTTTACCTGTGTATTTTTTTATTCCTCTTTTGTTAAAAAATCAGCTATCTCTAAACAACAGCACAGCATTCTCCCGATTTGGGACGCCAAAGTCCAATCCAGCTGTTGTGCTGTTGCTGACTTGATAGGAAAGATGAAGATCAGCAGTTTTTACAAACTTTTTTTTGCAAGAGAAAAACAAACACATAAAAGTTCGGTACACGTAGTAAATTTAAGTTGATAAAGTACATAAACGCCACGCAGTTATACAGAAGTGTATGATGGCGATGGCGGTGATGATGATGATGATCAATCAGTCAGTATTGGCAACAATAGAATACAAAATGTGTGTAATAGTTGGCTTATAAAGTTTTACAACTGGTTGTGTACAGAACAGCACAAAAGAGAAATGAAAAAATCCTTCAAGTAAGCAGAAAAAAGAAGAGAACAAAAAAGTAAAAGTGACTTGGGTTGACTGACATGATGATGATGACGATGACTACGACGATCTTCAACTTTAGCATGAACAAAAAAAGTAAAAGTGAAACACGAAAGAAAAAAACGAAGCTTTTTATGTATTCACTCGGGCATTTTCAAAGGAAATGGGTTGAAATCTTTGAAATGTTTGTTCTCGTACATAATAAAATGTATTGTTGTACTGACTGACACAGATCTTTATCCGGTTTGTCGGTTTGCTGGCATATTGGAGTATATTTAAAGAAGAAAAAACTATATCAACATGAATGAATGTATAGTATATCTAACGGAGCATATCGTTCGACAAAAGTCAGACAATCTAAGGAGATGATCGACTTTTGTTGTGATCAGTTTAGATGAAAATGAAAGTGCAAAAAACGGGATAAAAATAAAAGGAGCCGTTCACAGAGAAAGTTGCACACAACTTTGTGTGTACTTTTGTAGTTAACTATTTTAAGTAAATTTCGCAATAATCTATGAACAGTGTTTTTTATCGTTGTAAGGAAAGTGTATAAAGAACAAATACGAAATGAAATGGAAAAGAATTTTTTGGTTAGATTTGTTAGCGGCCACCGCTCAAGCTAACTTTTAAATTTCCATACACATCGCATATCGCACAGCTTTCTCCTCGTTTCCTTTACTTAACTGTCATGCCAAGCAAAATAGAAAGTCAAACGCATTCATAAAATAGTGACTCTTGTTTCCTATCTTGAATTCTTCCTCATCTTTTTTGTTATCCCTTGTTTGTTTGTGTACTTTATATATAGGAGTAGGAGACAATATGCGCGAAATGTTTGAATTGAAATTCCCCATTTTCCACTTGAATGCAATCAAGAAGAGAGGAAGCAAAGCACGTTTGCAAAAAAATAAACAGAAGAGCAAAAGCCCACAACAAAGCTTTCTGAGAAAACTAGGCACGTATATGTAAAGCTTGTTGTTGTCTAAAGCTGTTTTGGATGTACTTCATTCATCCAAAATGAAGATGATGAAGATAACGATAATGATCAGAGCAGTTTGTTATGCGTGTTTTGTGTGCTCCTTTGTCCACTTTCTCTGTTTTAGTCACATCACATCACATGCACGCTTGCTTATATAAGCAAAAGTACAACAGAGGCCAGGCCATGTACACATTTTCCACAGACTTTGTGACTTGACTTTTACTCTTGTACTTGTCCTCCTCCTGTTTACTTTTTACTCTAATCCTAGCAATCATAATGATCATGAGGCAGCGGGATCACGACTAAAGAGAGTTTACTTTACCTTCTACATTATGAATTAGATGAGGTTGAAAACGTGAGGACAGGGAGCCCAGAAGACATATAGCATCATTATCATCATCTCTACATCCCCATTATACATTTTTTTATCAGGAGATTTTATATAAAGTTTGCACATAAACGCACACGACCATACTACGGACTAGATGGCCTGTTAATGACACAATCCTCTCATTACGACGGTCATTCATTTTCACAAAACAAATATGAAATATAAAAGCTAGAGAGAATGGTGGCGGTGTAGTGGTGGTGAAAGTGAAAGGAGGCGCACGTACAACGACAAAAAAAAGTAAAAAGAAATGAATGTGCTTTCAAAATTGTCTGCGGCAGTAGTTAACCGCTTTCATTTTTTTATACAAACAAGCAGTAATAGCCGAGTCTGATGATGATGAAAATGAAATTCCATTTTCCACTAAAAACTATCCCCTTGTCGCAGGCCTGTCGTTGAACTATGCAAACATGCATAGTTCCTCTGAGCAAAATAAAAGCAAGTCTAAGAACACTGGAAAAAGTGACTGAAAGAGAGAGAGAGAAGCATGTAAAAAGGATGAATGAAAGTCAGTGTACACTTATGTACAAAATGGGATTCATAATATGCACGACGACATAGTCAAGTGTGCAATATTATTAAATAGAAGAGAGGAGGGAACAACACAACTAGCTCATTTTTATGTTTTATTCTTATTTCCCATAAAATAATGTTTTTCTACAATAAACACAGGAGAAATAGACAAGGACAACGACAAAAACAGCAGCAGCACACACGGACTAGTTACAAAACATGTTTGGCGATGAAGAAGATGATGACGATGAAAATGAAAGTGGATCCACTTATTTTCTCTTCGCTTTCTCCAGGACATTTTCACTGAAATAAAATGGAAAATTGGATGGGTGAAATTGGAGGGGTACAAGGAGAGAAAAAAAACATGGTATAACATATTCATATACAAAATGTTTTCTCTCTCTGCAAATATAGTGCACTTGAAGAGAAAAAATAAGTAGTTACATGTTTTTCGTTGCTGTTGTGTTGTTTTTGGGATTTTTTTCGTGTACTTTTCTATAATATCTTTGGAGCAAGTGAAGCGAAACTAAAAGTAATGCTGTTTCTGTTACAGAGAGTGCAACTACAGAAAAAAGAGCCACCAAGGGTGACATGTCTCATATTATAAACGTTATTTTCTATTTTACCACTGAGGTCACTTCATTTCCTCTCCTAAAGGCTCTTCCGCTATGCCTGATAAACATAACTATAAAAATGGTTGTTGTAGTGCAGTTTGTAGAATGGTGAATGACGGTGGCGGGTTTTAGTTTAGAGTCACTGTAAACATCCACGATATAAAATGAAGTTCAGTTTTTACCTTCGATGAACGTTATTTTCACAAATTCCCCGAGGGAAAATTTACTTGACAGATTGTTTTTAGTAGAACTTTATAAAAGATTGTTTCAAACTTATACTGTTTAAGTGTATGCGATTATATGACAGTTGCTCTTTAGGAAATAAGCCATTAAGTATCATTGCTTTGGTATGATGAGTGGAAGGTAATAATAAATGGTTATTAGATGGGATATGAGATAATAACTTTACTTTAAACACATTATTTCGTTGTAATTTTTGTATGAATATTCATTTATTACGAAGATGAAGCGATTCATCGTAGTTATAATTTTAGTTTGTTTGTCTGTCTGTCTGTCCGTCCGTCTGTCTGTGTGCGCTCTAACTTTGACATCCTTCCACCGATTCTTTCCAAACTTGGCACACAGACTCCTCAGATCAAGGGGTCAATCGCTAGTGATTTTCAGCTTCCGGGGTCAAACCCCCTGGGAGCAGAAGGGGGTCAAAGGTGCCATGTTGGCTTATGGGTGAAATTTTTTTATTGCATATTTCAATAGAGGCTTCAAAGTAGATCAACTTTTGTGAAGGCACCATGGGTCAAATCCGACCAAGAGGGTCACTAGAGGTCAAAAACTTTTCTTGATATGACGTGTCTTCACATGTCGCTACGTCACATGTCATGCTTCATCTTCGTCTTTTCTTCATGTCTTGACATGACTTGGTAACTACCGAAAGCGATGAAATCGCATAAGAGGTAGTTAATGATTTGGACATCCTGTCTGTCTGTCTGTATGTCTGTAAACACGATATCTCGAAAACCACTTGACCATTTGACACCATACTTGGTACAGACACCTTAGGTCAAGACCTTCCTTGGGATTGATTTTCAGACCTTCATGACCCCCCTGACCCGAGATATAGGGGTTCAAAGGTCACATGCATTTTAAATGGCAAAAATTTTTATCGTCGATTCTGACACAGGATCAACAACTGATCACAATTACATCATTTTTGACCCCAGTGACCCCCTGACCCGAGATATAGGGGTCAAAGGTCCCCATGCATTTTAAATGGCAATTTTTTTTTACTCTCGATTCTCATACAGGAGCAAAAGCTGATCACAATTACATCATTTTTGACCCCAGTTACCCCCTGACCCGACATACAGGGGTCCAAAGGTCAC